>KZ505717.1:588901-657498 GCA_002844005.1 Limosa lapponica baueri
CATAGAATTTTTAACGCCAAGTGATTGGCAACTCACAGTAGTAAACATTTTGAATGATCAGTTTGTAAATTCATTGTCTAAAATTTGTTTTCACAAACCATCCCTGGGGCAATTGGAACATAGGAATAAATTCATAGTGAGAATGACCTGTTTGTGGATAATTTCTTCAAATAAAAAAAACAGAGTTGATTTAAAGAGAAAACAACTATCCTGAAGTGAATTATTTGCTCATATCTGTTTCTGAGATGTCTCATCTCCTCCTGTAGATTTCTAAGTCTTTATGCATGAGTCACTAACAATATGATGAAACAAGAGATTTGCATGAAAAAAAAAATCTTCCATCTTTTTAAAACACATTTCATCACTTCTGTGCTTCCAGCTTTTCTCTCTACACGAAATCAAGATAGGAAAAATATATATAGGCTATATACCTAATGATATCCTGTGCAGTTGGTTTTTTTACAAAACGTTCATATTATTCATAGTGTTATTTTTGCATCTGTTACTGATTGAGAGATTTTTAAACAATTTTTCATCAGCAACATGAGCAATGTTTTAGAGACATGTTTTGGAGAGCTTGCTTTCTACATCAAGGTTTCTCATCAGTGGATCTTTTTAAAAATTATAATGTGTGTTTTTTGGTCTTTGCCAAAGTATCTTTTTATTCCCACAAAAGACTGACAGTAACTCAGTCGGCAGTTGTCTGTTTATAGAGGTTCTAACTGCATTTCCTTTGTAATGATGTGCTGTACATGCATGCATGGATACAAAAAAGACAACAATACAATAAATTAGAGAAAGATGATGATTGATTTAAGAGACCTATTATTTTTACCACACTCTGCTACTGGCATACCGGGACTGCAGTTTTAACCAGGCGTTCCACAGCTATCAGTATCTTTTAGATAAGCTTTAAATAACCAGTGGAAAAACACTCTGGACAGCTTTATGAAGATAATAACAGCAATTAAATCATGATTCTTTGGGGAGAAACCCTTAGCAAACCACCGAGGAAAATTTCTGAGTGGAGTGTCCCGGGCTGGGTGTACAGAGGCAGGGAAATCCATGGCGTGGGCAGGATGAATGGGGCTCTTGTTGGGCTGCAGCTGGCGTCGCGCCCTGGCAGGTGGGCAGGATTTGGGCCGCCTGCCTTCGTCAGATCCCTGTGCTCCTGCCTGCCTCTCACCCCATCCTTCTGGCAGCTGGAGGGATGCTGCCCCACTGCTCCCCCCCCATCGCCCTGCCGTACCCCTCTTCAAGCACTGACCGGCAGCTGAGCAAGGGCTGCGAGGAGCCCCACTCCCCTGGCACACAGAGATCCCTATTTATGGGAAAGGTAGAGAGCGGCGGTCCAGGGATGGACAATAACCATGTGCTGGGGTGCTTCTGGGCTGGGGAGGGGTAGTGGCCCCAGCTCTCTGGCAAGACAAACAGCCGAGCCCTCCCCAGGCGCAGCCCGCCCTGCCGCGCTGATTGCGAGGGTGTGGGCGAATTTCCTCCTTTGCACAGTTTTCTTTCTTTTAAGGATGGATTGAATGTCAAACAGCTACTAATGCCTCATTGCAATGGTCTGCCACCTGTTTTCTGGTGGGTTATGCTGGGCTTAAGGGATGAGAGGCTCTGGGTTGCAGGCACAGGGACCCTGCACTGGGACTGACAGTGTTGCAGGAGGCTTCTTCTGCACAAAGTGTGAGGATGGGCACTGACATTTAGCTGTGGTGGGGTTGGAGACTTTACTCTCCTTTTTTTCCTCCTCTGCACTCTTTGGAGGGTTGTCCCTGCTCAGGACAAGCAGCAGTGAATGTGTGGTGGTTCCTCGCTGGTGGTAGGTCATGGCCTGGCGTGGCACTGCAGGTGGCTGGGCTGGCACTTATTGGTACCCTGGGGCAACAGCTGTGGAGGAGGCAACATCTCCTCACTCTGCCCATCCAATCCCTGTGGCTCTCTCTTGGGAAAAGGTTGCTGTGGACAGCAGGGGCTACGTGCCTCCTAAAGCGCCCACTGCAAAGACAGTGGGGAGGAGCGGCGCAGTCCTGTCCCTGCCCAGGACCGACAACCTGAGGGCTTTACCTATGGTAAAGTTCTAAGTGCCCTCCCTCCAGGGATGGGTGAGCCCTGTCATTTGCTCTTTACTCTTTCTAGGACAACAGTGGAAGTGGGGCTCACCATCTGGGTAATCCCTTGTGTTTCTGTGCCTCTGTGTCCCCTGCTGCATGTTGCAGCCACAGAGTGAGACCCAAGTTCAATCCACATTTCTGTGTGGTGACATTCAAACGTGTGTCCTGCAGGCAAAAGCTGATAGTGAGGGCAGGCCCTGGGCAAGAGCAGGTTCCCTCTCAGAGTTGAGGTCCTGCTGTTCTCCAACAACTTATTGAGAGATGCTACTTAGCTCAGCCAGCAGCCCACCTGCCAGGGGTGCAGACCACTTTCTCACAGCTGCTGGTCAGTCGGTAGCTAATGGATGGCTGGAGCTTGCACACAGAGCAAGCAACAGCAGTGCGAGTAGATGGCAGGCTCTTCCTGCTCTGGATACTGTAGCCCTACAGGGACAGGAAAAGCAATGACAAGCTGCAGTCTTGTTTCAGGCCTCATGTGAATACTGAGATGCAGAGCTGTGGAAAGCGGGTTTGTGAACCAGAAAAGCTTTGGTAGAGAGGGAAGAGAGGACATCAGGGTTGGAGTGGGAATATCCAAAAAGCATGAATAGCTGTTCCTGGTGGGTACAATTGCCTAAGTCACTGCTTCATTTATATTCCTCCCATACCTAACTGAGTGCTCACTGACTTCGTGATGGCCTCCCAAATGTCCTGAGAGTTGTCCCTTTGCTAGCTTCCTCCGGGAATAAACAAACCAGAGCAGTTAACTTGGAGTTGTGGCTATCTGAGGACTGCTACTTTTGTGGGAAAAAGCTTGGCATTATGCATGTGGACAGTGAGCCAGCAGTGAAGCCAAAGTGAAGAATAATGGTGCCTTTAGAGCTTCTTTTCCAAATGCCTGCCATTAGGGTTTAAGTTCTGAAAGGAGCTTATTGCTTTCAGGCAGGACTGTTTTACCACAAGAAAATTGGAAAGAGGAGGAAGAAAGAAGAGGGGAGGGGAGAGAAAAAAAGGAGTCCTGTATTGTATAAAAACAATTGGGACTTAGTGGAAAGTGGAATTGGTTGCTAATGATCTGTGGCTAAGAAAGCATTAAACACATTCAAACTCCAGCCTCTGTGATGATAATACTCAGTGGGAGAGAGGAAGGCAACATGAATGTCAGGGAAGTAGGAAAGGGCTATAGTCCCGCCTCAGCGCAGTGTGACTGCTGCCCTGGTTTCACCGCTCAGCCGGAGCCTGACTGCCTGATGCCCACTGGGTACCAGTGATGCAGTCCTACATTAGCCATTAGCAACATCTTTCCCTGCTGCTCTTTTTGGAAAAACAAACAAACAAGTTTTTGCTAATATCTGTCCGTTCCCCTCAGAGTCCTGTCGAGAGTTAATTTGAAACAGGGCTGTTAAGGAGTCCCCCCTGCAGCAGCGAAGAATAGGTGCTACCACTGCAGGAACTGCTGGATAAAATCCTATGGTGTGTGTTACACAGGAAGTCAGGCTACATGATTATTGTTGCAGTTCTTGCCGGGCTTAAAATCTACGTCATTCTCTGCTTCAGCAGGGCTGACTTACCGCCTAGAGGCTGTAACTCAGGTTGGTTTTTTTGGTGACATGCTGGCGTTCTACTATTCCTGCTGCCCACTACCTGTGACTTTAATTGATGCTACTCAGAAGAATTCATCTTAAGCACTGGGTTCATACAGACTACTTTAGTTTTCATTTTGTTTTAAGTATGTGTAGTGCCAGGTACTTTTGTTGTGGCCGCAGCCTCTGAAGAAAGAGAATGCCTGACATGGCTCTTTGCACTCCACATCTGTGGGACAGCTTCTCCCTCTCCCTCTAAGTGGACCATTTACCCTGTACATCCCTCCCAAGCAGTGGGTCCTTAGAGCTTCCCTGTGCTGTCCTGGTGTCACTGCATTGCTTACCCCTGCAGCTGGTACCAGGACAGTGGGGAGAGCAATTTTTCTGGGCTCGTTACGGTCCCTGCCTGCAGATGTGTCAGGCAGCAGTGAGGTAGGTGTTTGTCTCCTTTCCTAGTTCTGCAGGAGGGCATGGCTGCCCCAGCAATGGACAGGGCTAAGTGCCAGATGTGGCTCACGTTGCCGTGTCAGCCACTGCACCTTCAGGTAAGGGAAAAAAGCTCGTGAGTAGGTCTCAGTATCACTTCGCAGTTCACACAGTGATGCACTGCCAGATAGACAGGTTTTGTGTCAAAACCTCAATCCAGTCCCAAGAACTGGACTTCTAGAGTAACTGCTGTCTTTCTGCCTATGCGTATGTCCAGGGCTCAATCCTGCAAGGTGGTGAGGTTGGCTATATATCATGAGCCAAAAAGGAAAGAATACAGAGTCTAGGTAACCAAGCTCTATTTGGAGCCTCTCATTTTATTACTTTGCTAGCATAATTTCTACTTTGATGACTTCAGTCACAGGCTTCTTTGTTTATTTGCTCTGCTGCTAAATTGTGATTTCTGAAATCACTCCCTGTTGACCCTTTTATAATTCTCAGCTTCCCTAATAACCCTGATTTTCTGTCCCAATTTTCTTCTCCATTGTTAACACCTGCTATTTTATTTTTCTTTGTAAACTGGAAACTCTTATGGCAGAGCTCTCTTTAGTAGAGTGGTTATGAAGAACTGACATATCCTAGTAAAATCCTGTGCTCGTATGGAGCTCAAATACTAAGGAAATTTGAAAGAGGTGTAAAACAGTTTTCTATTCAAACAATGAAAAATCATTTGTCTTCACTAATATTGTATAGGAAATTCAACAGAAGCAAATGGTATGGTCATTGCAGCAAGATTACGGATTTTGATCTTGCTTGTATACTGGAATTATTAGGGAAGGAAAGGAGGAATCCATTACATACAATTTTTAATGTAATTAATGTAAAAAATTTCATAATTTTTAATGTGTTGAAGAATGCAGGTATATGAACCAGTAGACACTGAACTGCTTTTCACTCATCAGGAAAGCACTGTTGCTGGGAAGTCTCTTCTTTATGCTGTTGCAGATATATGAGACTTAGTTGTGCTAGTTCTTACCATCACACCAGAAGAACTGCAAAAGAAAAATTTATTTTTCTTTAACAGACCTGACATGTTTTGTTTTGCAGATAAAACCAGCCTCTGCTTATGTACCTCACTATCTTTCTGCTTGGAATTGTCACCTAATCTTGGTCTTATTTGTTTCTGTGCAAATGAAGTGAAAACTGCCTGACAGTCCCAGGTATCACCCAGTTTACAGCATCAGTCAGAACTGGCTCCCAAGACTGAATCCTGCATCAGTGTAAACTCTGGCATGATATCATTGGCATAACTCTGGATCTGCATCAGTGGCTGTGAGAGGACATTTTCCCTTTTCTTTTGAGAGTTCTCCCAGTCTTCAACAAAAGTGCAATCCCATGGGGCACCTGGTAATGTTTAACAACTTCTTGTTAGCTCTGAGTCAGGGAAAGTCAATTATCTCCTCTAGGCAGGGATTGCATCTAGAGTGGAGTCCCTCTTCCAGTTATGTTGGACCACATCTGGTAGAGGAAGAGACTTCCCACATTACCTTCCATAATAAAAAGATGATACAAGAAACTGGAGTGCAGAGGATAATGAAACAACAGAACATAATGAAAGTAGTCTCTGAACAGAATGAAAACAGAAGTCTTTCTCCAACCAGGTACCCTGGAAATGGCTACCTTAAGCAATGTGCAAGTACTCTTACTACACATGCTTGTAGTACATCATGTTGTACATGTTGGCCACTCCTGGTCTGAACTGAAACAACTTCCTGAAGACCAATAGTATTATGATGATTTTGAATTAATGCAAAGAGGGAACTGGAAGCTATGAATTGGTCTAGTACTTTGCTCAAGTGAAGTTTCCTGTTATGAACTGACCCCTAAGTCTGTAACCAACACATTCATGAGGTAGGCTGAATGTATATGATAAATTATTTGTACCAATAGCTCCGAAAAGTCCAATTCAAGGACTCTGGACCTGAAGAGGTAGATACAGAACAACATGAAGTCCTTGCTTCAGAAAACAGACAGCTTACATATTGAACAAGCTGTGCCAAGTGGTGCATATACCTCTTCTGGGAGGGCCATCTCTTTTTGTTTGCTTTAAGTCTATCTCTTCTCAAACTTCATTTGACACTCTCTGTTTCTTGCAGTGGACAGACGGTGAACACTCATTTCCTATTCACTCTCCACATCATTCGTGAGTTTTCAGAGCTCTATAAAATGCTCCATAGTTTATCATAGTTGATCTTTCTCTGAGCTTTTTACACCTTAAATGTGTCCTTTTTTGAGATGAGGGGACCGTAGCTGAAAAAATATTCAAGCTTCAGATGAACAGAGCCATGATTATGTTTTTGTTTTGTTTTTTATTCCTGGCATTTTAGTCGGGTTTTTGACTGCTGCTGAGCAATGAGCCTCAGCTTCCACAGAGCTGCGTATTGTAACCTCAAGCTCTTACTCCCAAATGCTAATTGTCAGCTCGGAGTCCGTCATTTTATTTCACTGTGAAGGGTATTTGCTCTGCTGCAAGGAAAGACCTCCAGTTTCATGTCTTTTGGCCAATTATCTATTCTTACCAGGTCCTTCCCTCTTAGTCCATGGGTGCTAAGTTTCTTTAGAAGTCATTCGTGGGAGACTTTGTCAAAAGCATTTTGAAAATCCAGTTGTGCTTTGCTTGACTGGTTCACCTGACCCATATGCTTGTCAATTTCAAAAACTGTAATGGCTTTTATAAGGCAGATTTTCCTGTTACAGAACTGACATTGGCTCTTCCATGTAGATTGCATTTAGACATGTACCTTAGGTAAAATCTGTCCTTTATTATAGGTTTTACAAATTTGTGCACTAGTGTTACCATCTTGCAGGCCTGTAGCTCTCTGGATCTTCCCTGATATCATATTTGCTAGCCTTCAGTTTTCATGGTGCCCAAAAAGTTAATCTGGGAGATCACATATCCCTATGAGTGATTCAGGTATTACCTCCTTGGGTTTTCTTGGCTAAATACCACTCAGTCCAGAAAATTCGTTAGCGCTTATGCTAATGTTACGATAACCTTTTCACAGCCAGTTATGTTTCAGATGGATCCTCTGCAGTATTGCCTTCCAAAAAGGCTTCTAGTGAGGAAATATCCTCAGTTTCTTCTACAGCAAGCAGTGATGTAAGTATTCATTCTGCTTTTCTGCAACAGCCTTGCCCTCTCTGAGCACTCAACCTGGCTGTCAGTGGGCCCCACAGACTGCCTGGCAGGCGTTTTGCTCTGATGTGCTGAAAGAGGAATTTAGTATTACTTTTGAATGCTCCAGCCAACTGTTCCTCAAAGTTTTTTTTTGTGGTTTTTTTTTTTTTTTGGCCTGCCTAATTATATTTTTGCATTTAATCTGGCAGAGTTTATGATCCTTTTTATTTTCTTCATTTGGATACAGCTTCTGCTTTTTGAATGATGCCTTCTCAATTCTAATAAACTCTTTTACTTCCCAAATCTTTATCTCACTGCTCCACCACACTTGGTTCTTTTTATTGTTTCACAAGTTTTTCCCAACAGACAGTATGCACTGAAGCTCTGCTTTCAGTAAGATGATTTTTGGTAGTCCCTATGCTGTCCATAAGGATTTCATTCTCTTAGCTACTTCTTTTAGCTTCTTTTTTAACAAGTTTCTTCATTTTCCTATACTTCCATTGCTCAAAGTGTAGCACAATTGTAGTGGATTTTTGACCTTTGCTGTTCCAGAGAGGATATTGGATCTAAGCGTGGTCACTGCTCTTGTATCGTGCTTTTCCTGTGAAGTTTGGACCCAGAACCTACATAGTCTTTAGTACCATGACAGAAAGTATTTTCAAAACCTGAGATGAACAGAACTTAGAGTAAAAAGGAGGCAGATCAGGTACTTGTGTCAGTATCAATGGGACTGATTTGAAGGCAAAATAGTAGAAGAGGTTTAAGAAATTATTCTGAGGTATTAAACTGTTATGGAATTTATCACAGACCAGGAAAGAGTGTAGTGTGGAGATAGACTGCCTGAGGCTAATATCACTGGAGGAGCAGAGCTGAGGTCAACTAGATGTGATGAAGTGACGGCAGGCAGTATCAAGAGCAAGCAGAAGAGAGGAAATGACGGATCGGGAAAACAATTTTGGTAGCAGTACTTAGAACAGATTGAAGACTGATCAAGAAATATTCAAGTATTGTTGCAGGGTGTGGCATGAGGAGATAATATGGCTTTTCTCCATACTAATTCCCTTATGCAAACAAAGCGTCCTCTATGCAAACTGGATCAACATCCTGAATGCATTTGGACAGCTGGGCCTCTGTCTGAACCAGTTCATATCTTAAAAACTATTGCAAATCTTATAAAATGTTAACCTGATTAATACGTGATAGAAATTAAGGATTAGAAGTTGTGAGTAGAGCTCATGGTCTTGAAAACATACCAGAGTGCTGCAATGCTATGAGATTACTTGTGTCATATTGCTTAGAAGATCCTCTAGTAAAAGGAAAATTAGCAGAAAAACCTCAGGTCAGAAATGGTAGCAGAAGGCTAATCCTTCAATTAATTAAATCATTGCAGATGAACCATTTTTATGCAAAGGGAGCGGGTAATTTTGCATTACTGTTTTGCACATGTGGGCTTTATTCACTGAGGAAATGTAATCATCAGTCCAGGTAGTGCTTTTCTCCTTACCTCTCAGCCCTGGCTGCAGAATGGATGTGTGTGGTAGTAGCTATATTCTTTTCCCATGATTTATTTGGTCCCATACACACTGAATACATCAGGCATTTGTTTAAGTGTGCCTTTCTGGGTAACTGTGGACTGGAGGAGTATTGAACTTGGTATAATACGAATCTCTCAATAAATAAAAAATCTCCTACTAAATCTCCCTTTATAAAGGCTGAGAAGGGAGATCTGTAGCATTCCACCTGTGTATGAATCGATTTCAATCAGCCTTTAGGAGGTTTCAGGCTGCATTAGCTGTAGGATAGCATAGCGCAGCAACGAAACTGCCCTCACCTCCCTTATTGACGGCTTTGTTATGAAACATGGAATATTTAGATTGAGGAGATTCATCCCAGTACTGCAGACACCCAGCCCTGTTATCTTCATTTCACGTCTATTGTAATGCTATTCACAAGCAGACCAGCTTCCCCACCACATGCAACAGGGCACCAACTTCTCTGGAAAAAGCCTTTCCTGGAAACTAATTAGCTCTTTAAAGGGTGGGGAGGGGGGAAAGGGAGATATTTTTTGGGTATTCTTTTTTAGAGCAATTTCTGTGTTTAGGAAAATGGGCCAACTTTCCCATTTCAGAATCCTCTGATTCAGATATGGGCAAGGTGAGAGGTTAGAGGCCTCGTTGTTAATGAGAGAGGCAGCCTCTGATTTTTACACTAATTGAAGCATTTACATTTTTCAGCAGAACTAAAATGCAAAACTAACACATTCCTTGGAGATTTATAACCCCACGATGGATTCTCCTATCCTCTCTCCCTTAATTATCCCAAATTATCTGAACTCTCATGAAGAAGAAAGAAATTAATATTAATATTCCATTTAGAATATACTCTAAAATGCAGTAGAAAATGGAGGCAATAATAATGATAAAGAGGGTAGCTGAGATGATTTGGAATATATAATCTTTCTTCTCTTCATTGCAGCTTCCTTATACTAGAGTAAGCCAGGAAAACTCTGTCTAGCATTCATTCAGCAGAGCAATTTTTGTGCTGCATTGACTTCCAGTATATAAGTAAAAGCTTGGTAAAATATTGCTCTCTCTGTTAAATGTAGTATTTTGGCTTTGTGCCTTGATCAGAAGAAAAAAAAAAAGGATAAAAGAAATTGGATAACTTTTTCTGAAAAGTGTTTGTACATGGGGGGCAAATAGGCAGGTAAGGCTCATCACTGGAGAGCAGACAAGAAAAATAGCAAGAAGAAAAGAGCAGCTATAAACTACACATGAAATGAAGCAGAAATTATAGTTTATGTTGAAAGAAAGAAGGGAATTACAGTTATCTGAACAGCAAACAGTGGGGTCAAATTAATCATAAGCTGCAAATGTCGCATCTGTATATATGGGCTGTAGGCCAGTCGAGAGGATCTACTTGCATGAAAACAACAGGCAGAGAGGTGCCACAGGGAGGGTGGAAGAGGAAAAAGAAGAATGTCTCTTCATTTGGATGGTGAGACCAAAGTACCTGATAAGCCTCCAGTTAACCACTGACTAACTACTGATGGCGAGTTACAGGTTTGCAATTGGCCTTTGCCACTCAGAGATAGCTCCCAGCTGCTGCCCCATATTCCTTGCTCCCAACTCTAGGGCACTGGCTTTGGGCTCCCAGTGCCCTGGAAGTTGGTAGTTAAAAGATACGAGTGAAGGAGAGGCCTAGTTTTGGTGCCCTACGATAGAAAAAAGCCTCGAGAACAGTCTTCAGTGGGGGGATACTATTCACACTGAATGCATATTTGTGCGCAAGTTCAGCTTTAAAGCTGCAGGCAGTAATATTTATATAAATTATAAATCTGAGTCCCATAACCACTTCTTCATCTTGTTCTGTGTAACTTTGTTCTGTGTTTCCATTAACAGACACGCACTGAGAGGAGCCAGAGACACTTTCCAAGTCCACATCACCTGTGAGCATCTTGGCTTACAACTGCCTTGGTGTTATGCTGTCAGCTGTATCTGGAACCATGTTATGCCATGAAAGTAATTTTTGATTTCTTGAACAATATTTTGTGCCCCAAATGTAATATTTTAAAGGCAGAAAGGATATAGAATAACCCCCTACTCTCCTATTTTTATAAGCCCTTTCTTTCTCACTGTCTTAGTACAACATTGGCAGGTTGCTGTAAGGGTAGAAGACTTCAACAAAAGTGAAGCCCATCTGCAAAGCTGTTGCATACAGCATCACATATTGGGCTTGAGAATGGATTGTGGGAGAAAAGACTGTCATATTAAAAAAAAACCAACCCAATCCAACAACAGAGAATTATATTAAAAATAGGGAACAGACCTGAGATCAGCTGTGAACTAAAAAAGCCATTTTGCTGTTGCTTTTCAGCTCGAAAATAGCCTTTACTGTCTTTGTAGCACTGTGCCTGCACTATTTGCTCAGCTTTCAGAGGCTGGAGACATGTTTGTATGAAGTCTAGACATACATAGAAGATGTTCACGTTCAACATCCAATACGGCTGGGGGTCAATGGTACGTGGGACCAGGCATACTTACCATTGCAGGTGGCTTTATCTCAGTGCTATCTCAAGGTGACAATACGCAGAAACTAGAGGGAGGATGCCGTGGACCTGCTGGGGACAGGTGCCGCAGCACCACACGTTGCGATGCTGTACGTGCAGTGGAGCTAGCCCCTGGACTGCACGTGGCAGAACATCCCCAGCACACGTGCAGACTTGCACCCGGGGAGGTGCTGCATAGGACGGTGCACACTGCTGGCATAACTGCCCCACTGTACATGGGGACTCTGGGTTACTGTACGCTGGTACACTTGTGGTATAGCTAGGGGATGCTGTGGGTCAGATGGTTTGGCTTCATTTTCAGTCTGGAGCATTTGTGAAAGGAGCTTGTGTTTCTCAGCCTTCTCCATCAGGAAAAAATATTTGGGAAGGAACACTAGGTCTTAATGCAGCGCTTTGTTGTTCTGTTCAATATAGTGACATTCAGTCTCAGGCAAAGCAATTTTGTGATCCTGCCTCCTTGGAGTTAAAGTGTGAATGAAAACCAAACCAAACCAAAACCCACTGCTAAGGACGTTAGTAGTAGCTACAGGGTTTTGGTGTGAATGTGTGTTTTGAATAGTTACTACTGAAGATGTGACCTTTAAACATAATGGAATGGGGAAACCAGATTTTGTTTAATTTAGCCTGATGTAACAATTTCAATGTTATGTATTGCAGGAAAATTTGCAATCCACCATTGAGAAATAGTAATGTGATGGATAAAGCACTGGATTGGTATTTTATTCTAGGCATAGCAGTAGACTTTCTACATCAATTTGTCCAAGAAAATTAACCGCCCCCTTAGCCAGGGCTTTCTTATCTGTGAAATGAGAATGATAATCCCACAATACCAGCCTGTGACAAATACACGAATATTACTCATATTTACTAAGCAGTTTCAGATTAAATTTTCCTCTTGTCCAGGTATTTCAGAAAACAACTATCATGAAAACCTGACTAAAGAAATGAAAGCTGTTGCCTTAAATGTCTAATGCAACTTGGCTGACACATGCTAGACTGTTGGATGTCCCAGGATGAGAAATTAAAATAGTTTGTTTAAATTATTGAACAACTGATTGCTAAAAGTATTGTATGACCGAAGACACCCCTTACTGACTTCATAATCACTGAAAATTTCTGCAGCAGTCATAAAAAATGGTGCATCTTAATTACATTCCTCATTAATTTTGTTCATTAAGTAAGAGATATGAGGCTAAAATGAGACAATTTTATTATTAAAACTACAATTTGATTTCCAAATATCTTTTTGATTTGTTCTGCAGCAAACATTTTATGGATTGCTTTCTTGTTCATCATTTAATAAGCAGCAAACTATTCTGCAAACTGTCACAGAAGAAAATGACACATATGAGAGGATGAGGAAAGAAATAAGGCAGCACATGCTATAAACTGAACAAAATAAATACAAGGTATCTATGCATGCCTTTTATTACATGTCTTTTTCTGTATTGCTCTGGGTGAAAAGAAGTATTCTACGTTTCTTCATGTGAATTAGGATAAGACACTGAATTCCAGAAGCTGCCTGGTACCTTTTCTTAGTTCCGAAAAACAAGACCTTTTTTTTTTTTTCATTCTTGTTTTTATTTCCTCACAGCCGTCTCCAGTGCATCACATATAGAGGCCACAGCGGTGCTCATTTGCAAGAAGAGTGCCACATGTGTGTGCATGATGGTCTGATTGTGAAAGACTTTCCTGCCTTCCCCTTTGTGGGGATCCCAAAGGCCACATTTGTCATATAGTCACTTTGCTATGAGCGTGTAATTAAATGTAAAGCACTTTGGGATGTTCAGCTGTATAAAGTATTGCTATTGAAATGCAAGTTGTTTTTCTGCAGCCAAACACAAAAAGTAAAAACCAAATAAACAGCAACAAAAAACAAATGAAAAGGTTTCTAGGGATAAAAATGTGAACACTGTTAGATAAATAAAACATTAGAAAGAGAGGAAAATACTTCCGGAAAACAAATCAATAAGATAAAAAAAAGATTTATTTGAGAAAGTTGACAGGCTTGCAGAAATTTCTAGCTTACAAGCTATTTACAGAGAGAAAATATGATGAATCAAGACACAATCATCAAAGTAAAACCCCATGATATTAAAATTTTAACTCTAACTTGTAGAGAGTCCAAATCTTTTCCTCTGTGACATAAATTTGCACAGGCAGTAGAAGCTTCCAATTACAGAGTTTCTTCTTTATTTTACATCCTTGCAGATAATGTTTGTCCTTTTGTAAAATGAGTGTGAGATTCTGTCCTCCCCAATTTGTGACTGCTACACGACATATTAGAAACTGGAATTATTTATAAAAACAGAAAAAAAAATTAAGGCTTAACAAGTTAATTGGAGGACAGTTCTATTTATTCACTGCAAAATGACATTTTTGCCATAAAGAAACAGTGGCAAGATTCACCCTCAGTTGTGGTTTGGCCATGGACTAGACCCTAGGCATTACCCCTTTCAGGTAAATGCCCTGACCACAAGGTTGTGGAAGTATAGGCATAGTCATGTGTTTTTTTCTCTCCATTAGTTCTGGTGGTTCATATCTGATACAACAGAAGAGGGAGCTGCATGGGAGTCTCCCTTTCCAGGGGAGCGCCCCAGCCCTCACACTGCTAAATAGGCAGTTAAAGAACAGATATGACCACATCCTACTCCTCCTTGCTGTTTTTGGAAAGGGACCCTGTGTTTAGAACCAGGGACACTCACTTGCCCCTTCTTCTATCCAGGTTGTTTTAGGAGGTTACTGCTCCACCTCCTTATAACCCTCCTCAGCGGAGGTTACTGTGCCTGCAAGATCTTCCAAGTCAGCTTCTATGTCAGGGAGGTGTGGAACAGCTTTTGAAGCAAGGCAGAGGCAAACATTGTCTTCTGGATCCAGCTGCCCTAAGAGTCTCTCTTTTTTTTTTTTTTTGCATTGAAAGTGTCTGAAAAGTAAGTGAAATTCTAACCAACACAGTTTTGGTTAGTTATTTTGGCATTAAATACAGTGAGATGCGATATATACTATAGACATATTTCCCAGATAAGTTCATAAACAAAACAATTATCAATAAATGCTCTCCATTAGACTTCTAGCTTTGTTTCAGCCTTCAATGATGACTTCTTATCAAAACTCATGTTCTGAAGGTCCTGGGTTTCTTTAGCTTTAGTAGCTTTCTTGTACTTGACCATATTAACTTCTTATTATCTCCCAGTGGGTCCATGCTGAATTGAAACTAATGGGTTGATGGTAGCTCTCTTTACAAAATGTTCATGCTTCGCAGTTTTGGATTGTTATGTGTTGAAGGCCAAAGAATAACAGAAGTGGGAATTGCCTTTCAATTTTCCAGTATATCCTCTGCACTTTTAGTTATTTCTGAAAAAATGTCTCAAATGTGTCAATTTTCCTAGTCTTAGAAGTATCATTCATGAAAACTGAGTCTTCTTCCTGGTTTATAGAATACATGGCAACAAATGTTTCCATGCCAGGAGGACTGCAGAGCAAGAAGTTGGACTACCCATTCATGTTTTGCTTAAACTTACTCACTTTGGGCTAAAGTGACTCTCCTGGAATTTGATGGTTAGCTCGAGTAATGCTGCGCAGTCTCATTTTCTTACTAGGTATCAAATTGTTTTGGTGAGACCCAGCAAATTCCGAATGTTAGCTTTATGTTTCCCCTTTGTTTGGAGAAAAAATCCAGTGTATTTGATTTCCTGAATCTTAGTTATAGTTAGCTATAGCTATAACCTATTAAGAAAACATGTCTTGCTGGTTGCTTTGCTTCTGCTCTAGACTGAAATGCAGTGGGAAGATGGGAAAAAGCCTCGTCTGAGTTGAAATTAGAGAGAAAGAAAGAAACACACTTGCACCATTGAAACCTGGATCCATAGAAGGCAGTTTTTACAGTAGCTTTATTGTTCATGTGTTTCTAATAACCTTCTCATTTCATCTTATTGTGAGTAAGGGGAGATGATGTACTGCCACGAATGTGAGCGCATGGTCTAAGCTCCAGCTTTCATTATTGCTTCCATTATCACAATGGATCTTCATTGGCCTGAATTGCTAACATTCTTATAGGAACGATAAGACTAAAATGGTTCTACCTGTCTTTCACTGATGTGTGAATCGACAATCAAATGATTGATCAATTTTTCTGTGCTTCAATAGCTTCTTTCAAGCCACACATCCCGAGTTACTGTATAAAATGCTGCAGTTTCAGCTAAGTTTTTTAAGGGATAGGTAAAGTAAATTAGGCAATTAGACCTAATCTTGGATTTAAAAATTGAAAATCCATCAGCATCTCTGTCTTGAAAGAGAAAATACATTTCAAAATCTGAATGGAAAAAGTATCCGTACAAAAGAAACTCCTGTAGTCGTTATAGCCTGCCTATGAATGGCTTTCATGAATTTCTAATATATTTTTCTTTTGTTCATTTTTTCAAAAAACTTTGGACCCTAGAAGCTTTTAAGAAGGAGGAGTTTTGAAAGTGGAGCAATAGGAAGTGTTAAATATTTTATTAGTGACTTATGAAAACATGCTTTTGCTTTATTCCTTTAATAGAAAAAAATCATGTCAGTTAGCAAAATGATGAGGATTAATGTATGAAAATGTATTGCATGGCAGCTTCTGAGTAATGGATTTATAAACAGTTTCTTTTTTTTAAACTTTATGTCAAAATGGATTACAAGAAGACTAGCAAATTATTGTAGTCAGATCAAACAGAATACACAGTCCATGAGTTTTTCTGCAACGTCTGCTGCATCCTGACTGAGATCTCCCAGTCTTCATCTAGTTTCCTCTCTAACAGGAATGTCATGTTACTTTTGTTCACCTCCTTGGTTTAACGAAAAGAGTAAAGCAAGTGAACCTCTGAAGAATTTAATGTAGGAAAAAATGCTTCTTTATTTAAGTTAGGTTTCATCCAAAATCTATTTTTCAGTTTATTCAGTTCTTTTTGCAGTTGTTGGTGAACCTGTGCCCTTCATGGTGTACAGGTAACGATTCACTTTTAAACACTAATACAACCAGAGTTGTATGTTCTACACCATCTGTCAAAACTAAGAAGCAATGAAGAGCTGCAGAAGGAAAAAAACAATCCCAGAGATAAAGGACAAAAGCGAGACAGAGGCCATCAAAATAGAAAAGTTGAGGCAGACAAAGGCTGGGTAACCATTTTGACAAGCTGACTGGAAGCTGCTGTGCTTTATGCTGTGAGGGCTTCATCCAAGTTTCACTGGTGGCAGTAGAAAGGCTTCAGTGGGCTTTGATGCAAACCTAATTCAGCCAATTTATTGAATGATTTCTTCATTTTTGTGTCACCAGTCTTGTTGCTGAGCAGGGATGAGGACGAAGGGGACCAAGGGAGGCCAAAGGAAAGTTGACCACACAAATGTAATGTTGGAGGCATTAGACTGCATGGGGCTGTTCAGACTCCACAAAGAACCAAACTTATTCCCATGGAAACCAATGTTCGAAGATGAATATGTAGCCTGGCTCTCAGCAGCTCCTTTTCCCTTTTCTCTTTTCTTCTTTCTTGGGATGTTTTGTTGTTGTTTTTGGTACAGAGAAAGAAAGAGGCTCTTCACCTCCAAGCAGCTTGAGAAAAGACTGGCAACATTCATTCCACTAATAAGTTGGCAATTAATGCAAAGAGGAATGTCCTGGATTTCTCAAAGAGAAGTATTTTTCAACAAGAGCTGGTCAAGATGTTGACGAGATTTTGTTTCTTTTTCTTTTTCTTTTTCTTTTTCTTTTTCTTTTTTTTTTTTTTTTTTTTTTTTTTCCCAAATGGGAAGTACACTTTCTGGAAAAGGGGGCTAAACTGGTGTTGTAAGTCTGCCCTCACGTGTCGGATTTTAACTCTTCAGAAGAGAAAGTACAAGTGAGCTCAATGGAATCCACCAGATGTACTGTGGCACCACCCAGGTACAAATCCTCAGGTTTGCTTGCTTGTTTATTTTTGAGTTTTAGGTGCTGATGTACGTGTAGCAATGGGTTGCACAGAGGGAATACACAGAGGCATGCACCATCCATTTGATGTAGCAGATACGGGTCATTATCATTCCTGCGCTAAGTAGATAATGAATTCAAAGGGAATGTTACAAAGGTGTTGCTGATGGTATCAGTGTTATAATGTGTTGCAACTATTGACTGACATAAAAAGAGACAGCCAAAGGTAGGCTGAAAAACAGGAGAATTATGAACTACTTTTCAGTAAGTAAGATACCTGCAGTCTCAGCCTGTGTTTGGCTTCTTGTGAGGAGAGTTTCTGAGAATAGGAAATGTCACAGGGAAGAGTGTCATATGGGAAATTTCTAGTGTGAGTCAGCGTGAAACTGTGCTTAGATGGGGCACGGGTGGCTCTGAAAGCTTTGAAACTAATGAAGCCAGGTCTCCTGCAGGCTTGCATCTGGGGCTGACTGACTTTGGTGTCAGTCGTGGTTTTGGCTGGATTGGCCAATCAGAATGACAGTGCCTGTCTGAAAGTGCCTGTGCCTGCTGGACTTGTGGTGCAACAAGCATTTATAGAGGACCTTTTCTGTCCAAAGGAAGACCTTTTCCGTGTGGATCCTCTGATACCTAAATGATGATCTCATCCTGCAGCCTTTTCTTCAGCAGGGAATAAATTTTGGTTGCTCTCCCTTTTCCCTCTCCAGACATCTGTTTTTACAAAACTTGTAGGAACATAATTGTCTTTGAGAGCTCTGTCCCTCTATTCCACTTGGCTGACATCAGCCAGTAGGCTCAAAATTATTAGGGAAACCAGCCAGAAAAAATGATTGCCTAAGCCTCATTTCCTTAGGAAACTAGGCTAAAAAGTTAATATTAGCAATAACTCCTGAATTGGAGCCACCACTGGGGGAATGCAGCGTGGCACCGAAGCTGTGTATGCCAAAGCACAGCCTGATATGTCACTCCCATTGTGCTTTCACTGTAAACTTTCTCCTGGGCCCTGTTAGCAAGCAAACCTTCTTCCAACTGCTGTGTGGGTGAATGGTCGTAGCAGTGTCCTCAGCAGTGGGGTGTCACAGCGTCTTCACTCCTTGGCTTCACTCACCCACTGGTGTTTTTGGGATGTAGACCCCTGCTCACCAGGAAGTGATGGAGATCACACATCCATTTAACCCGGACATTCCCTGTCCTTCTAAACATCACTCAAATCAGCTATTTGCAATAGGTTTCATCTCCTGTTACTGAGTAATTAATTTTCATGGCAATTTAAAAAAAAAAATCTTTCAAAAGACCTACACGTTCTTCTCCACTGAAGTATATGAGTGTCAGTTTGGTTTAGTCCAAAATTGTTTGCAGTCCTTAAATTGTTTCTGAATTTACCTTTTTGAAGTTTTACATTGTCCTTCTGGATAATGATTTATGGATGTGTAGTGTGAGAAATGTATTTTCTGCTGCAATGGGTAGAAACCAGGGTCTCCGTTGCTACCTAGGGCCTGCATTTTTATCTGCACTGTGTCGTTCATGGTATGTATCCTCCCTTTCCTCCTTCCCCTTTCTCAGAACAGTGCTTAAGAAATTGCATTTATCTTTGCAGAAAACTGAAATGCTCATTTCTGTTTAAAAAAAAAAAAGGAAAAAACACATTTTGCAGCAGACTCTTCCTTCATCACATATGGTCAGTGATAGTCGTCTCACTGAGATCCATTCAAGTCCCAGCATGTTTTAAGGAGTTCCTTATATACCAAGAAAGGCATATGGCCAAAGCTGCTTGTGCTGAGATTTTTACTGTGTGAATATGAAATGGGGCAATGGCTTTGTCACTGCTTTCCAGCGTGAGCTTATCTTCAGTATTTTGTTTTATCCTGAGGCATTGACCTTTCTATTATCAGCCTCTCTGAAAGGAAGGAGTACAACCATGTCTTGTCTGTATCATCTTGTTTATGGTTTATATGTGGCTCAAAGTTCTGCCAGAAACTTAGTGTCATTTTACTGCCTGGTTTTACATTCTGCCTGTGATGTACTAATTATCAGGGTGTGACAGAGCACTTGTTTCCTATCATAAACCAGGGCTGTTATCCAGGAGTGAAATTTTGTTCGCGTCATGAAAGGATGTAACAATATGAAATATTCTCTGAGGGCCATATTCTGATCCTGTTGACATTGATGGGATTGTTACTTTTGTCTTCACTGTGAGAGCCACATAATGAAAGACCATGGCATTACAATGCCTGCTTTTATTCTTATTTTTAAAGAAGCATTTCCCCACAGTACTGTGAGCACTGGACAGTTGTATACCTCAGCTGAGTACCTGGTGCAGCAATAGCACAGGATATTTAGTATGCTAGAGAGCCACAGCCTTTCTGGATGTAAATCAGCGTAGTTCCTTTCACACCAGGGCCAGTGTACTGTTTCACATTACGGGGAAATCTTGCTCTCAGCTTCAAGCTGCCATTTCCTTCCCCTTTTAGAACGGAAAAAGCAAAGAGACTGCACTTTTAATCCATTCCTGGTAAGGGGAGGATGGGAGGAAAGAAATAAAACAATTTGGTGACTGTGTAGTAGTTTCCTAATTCCCTACTAGTAGTGCACAGTTAATGCACATGACTTAATGGGAATACACTTGCACTCAGCTGCACTTGCCTACGGCAGAAGAGATAATGAAGTATTTCTGCTTATACCGTCACAAGCCCTCACTTGAACAGCAGAAGCACAAGTTCAAACCAGATTCAAACCAAGAGCAAGGGTGAACAGAGTGCAGCCTTCAGCCTGGCCAGGGCTGCTCAGCACCACTTCTGGAGACACTGGGTGTTGTTGGACACTTAGGCATCGTGTTAGAGCCTCGCATTGCTGTCAGTATCAGTGTTTTGTATATTCACAGACTGATGGCTATTTTTTTGTCCTCTGTGGAAGAGATTGTAACATTTAAGGACAAGTAAGAAAGTTGGTATTTTTAGCCAAATTCCAGCAGACTAGACAGCCCACAGTGTTTAGAATATGTGGGATATTATATTACAGACATTTCTGGTTCTAAGAGCAGAATTCAGCCCTGAACTCATTTACATAATTAAAACAAAGCCAGAATGTCCTACCATACTTTTATAACACTGGAATGCAAATTTTGATTTACAGTTCCAACTCACTTCCTTTTCTTACTGATATTCCCCCATCCCTTTACCCTCCTCCTGAAAAAAAAAAAAAAAAAAAAAAGCCTTTGCGTCTTTTACTTCTGTCTTAAGCATCTCTTTCTGATCTTCTACAGACTGAACCCTGGCAGTTTTGGAAAGAAATAGATGGTTCTTCTGTTCTACATATCCCATAATTTATTGGCTTCTTGCACCTGTCAAATGCCACATTTCCTCCCTCTGGGAGTATGTCCTCGCTCATGTATCCCTCTTTCCCCTGTAACTAGAGAAAGAGATAAAGTTACAGGTGTCAGTTAAGCCACGACTGCTTCTTTGATCTTTCCTAGACTTTTTTTTTTTATTAGTATGTTTCTTCCTAGGTGTTTTTCCTGTGTAACTTTACTTTCAAATAGAGCAGCATTTGTTTTGTTTTCAGGATGCCTGGAGCCCCAATTCTGCTTGTGTGCCAGTGAAAAATGGAAGTGATTCCCCTGATCTCAGCAGATCATGCTGGGTTAAACCTTATCCATACAAAGAGTTCTGGTCTCCCTGTCACCTTGTTCAGAAATGAGATCCCTGCTTGTGAAAAACCCTTCAATGTGTGCTTCAAATCCATCCCTTATTTGAGAAAGCACTCAAATACTTTCCTGAATTAGGAATATAGAAAATATTCACCTTTTTAACAGGACAACTTCATGATAAAAAAATCAGGTATGTTAAAGGAAAAACGGATCCTTACTTATTTTCAGTGGAAGTGATATATCCTTTGTCAGGACCGGGTCTCTATCTAACTGTTGTTCTGTCGCTGAAACAGCAGATGAAAGCATGAAGCAGACATTACTGGGGAGGCCATTTCCCAGTGCTGTTCAAGAGGTTGGACATGGTCACTGCCAGCTTTCTCTGCGTCACCGAAATGCGAACAGTTGGGATCATCTCTGTGCCCTCCAGCCCGCACACGCAGACACCTTATTAGTAGTAAATCCTAAAAAGCACACCTTTAAAACTAATGCTATTAGCCAAGGCAGGAGTTTTGCACAGCTGGAGCTGGGCGTTTAACCTGACCACTTTCATTTTTGATTCTGATCTTTCTTTCTCCCTCTGGTTCTCCTGTCCTTGCAAGGAGGGAGGTGCCGCTGCCTGTGTGAAATGGCAGGAGACTGTCTGTCTTTCTAAAATAGAATCATAGAATCACAGAATGGTTTAGGTTCAATGGGACCTTAAAGATTATCTAGTTCCAACCCCGCTGCCATGGCCAGGGACACCTCCCACGAGACCAAAATAAATCATTTCTTGTCAGGTTTTCAAAAACCCTGAAAACATTTCCGCATACACCTTTTTTTTTTTTCTTTTTTTTTTTTCTTCTTGGTAATTCCCTTTCTTTTCCATGTCGAAGCCCTCACTTCGGGGCAGACCCCAGGCCTGTTTATTCGGGTTCCTTTTGCTGCACCTTTGCCCGGTACTCCCGGCCCTGCTGAAAGTGCCCCCGGAAGATGCTGCACACCCGGCACAAGCCCCTGAGAGCCCCCCAGCACCCCGTGTGTCCCCCTATCCCGGCCTCCCGTCCGCCCCCACCCGTGCCCCGTGTCCCCCCGGTCAGGGCCGAGGCCGGCGGCGCAGCGACACCTGCTGGTGGCGGCCACCGACGGGAGGGCCCGCCCCGCGCCTCCTGCCCCCCTGACTAGTGCAAGTGTGTGTGTGTGTGTACGTATGAGGATATTTTAACCCTCTGTGAAATGAATTTCCATCTCCTTTCAGCGCGACGTGACAGAATTTAGAAAATTCCCAACTCCTCAGTTCGGCTGCATTTCCCTAGACTCTAACCCAGGTGAGACGGCTGGGCGACACAAGCCAGAGGGTCTCGGTAGCGTATGTTTTCTCATCTCAGCCTATCGAACTATTGTCTTTAAAATATTTCTTCTAATATCTCTGTGGAAGCACATATTTTAAAAATGTAAGGAGGATCTGTGAGCTTTCTGCTATGTTTATTCAATCTTCAAACCTCCAAACACTTGAGAATTCGAATTATTCAGCTAGGCTTAATGAGGCTGACTCAGAGTAAAGTTATGTGCATAAAAGTCAAGGATAGGAGGCCTTGATGTTATGCATTCTTAGGTGGCTACGGGGTTTTCAATATTAATGTTTATTACTGAACAGTTTAAAGGAGAACTCAGGCTGCACCTTTTCATCAATGCTGGCTACTTCTTGCCTTGCTGCAAAGGAGCTCTTTGCCAGGGGGGGCTGGGACATGGAAATTTGTTTGTGGAGGCACTGCAATCTGTCAGTGCAAATCAGAGGGCTCCATGTCAGCCACTCCAACCTCAAACCTTGCCAACGGCTACAGCTGCTAGCTCTGGAGGTTCATGCTGCTAACCACCAAGCTCTTAGGTCAATGACTTTCCCTTTGCCTCCATTTTCCAGCTGATAGAATGGGGAAAACCACTTCAGATGTCTCAAATGACCAGCATGAAGCATCACCATGGGCTGTACTGTGATCCCTAACACAAAACATGAAAAATGGGTAAGAAAATTTGATTAAATTAAGAGCCTTCCCATTTCCACACCACAGTTCGTTTGGGCTCTGCAGGTTGTTTTGTTTTTTTTCTCTTCAGTTGCCTTTGACCCTCCTTTTTCTGGTCCTGAAGAGTACAAGGAGACCAATTGCCTTGTGGCCTTAGTGGTTCTGGTCAGTGTGGGACTGCAGGAAGGACTGCTGGCCTCGTGCTGGAGTCCTGAAGAAGACAGGCTCTCATACGGCTGTGGAGGGGAGGTTGTTCAGATAGTCTACAAAGATGCACACGAGCATGGGAACTTTTCAGTGCTAGTCTGAACTAAACCTCTGGGGACTCCTTGCAATTAATCTTACAAGCTTCTCCGGGGCTTTCCCCTGGCCTCATCGCTGCTCCCATTCACACATATAGTAAGAAAAAATCCTAATCACCCTTACGAAATGTTAAGAAGAAAATGTGTCTTTATTCTCTAGATGTACTTTCTGCTCTGCTAAATCAGCCTCTGGACAAAGCCAGGTGCCATCCTAGCTGTGCTACGTGGATGTGAACACGTGTGCTTTTGTGAACACACGTAGAGAGTGAGAGTCTCTTATGGCTTGTCACACATGTACAAGGGTGCAACCCTCTTCATTTCATTTACACAGTGTGGGAAAGGCCTTCGCATCTCTGCTGTGAGAGCAGAGAAACAGGTAACTTTTATTTTTCTAATGATTTTTATGCCAATTTTACTCAGACTGTCAGATGCATTTTTGCATATCTGGCTTGATAATTTTGAGCTGCTAAAGGAATTTGGTCAGAAAATGCTGACTACAGGAAATGGAAAATTTTTGCAGAAAAATCTCACTTTAATGAAGTAAACATCATGTTATACTCAGATCACTTTCATGAAATTGAGTATTTGTCCTCCACAGCATAGTTTTGGGTTTTATGCTGTGTTGCAATATTCATACTACAATTATAAAAAATGCATAAACAGAGAATTGCTTTTGGAATACTTTCTTTCAGAGAAAAGCTATGAGACTATTGACTTCTTATCCCCATTCTACTTGAAGGAAAATTGAAGAATCTGAGAATTCCCCACAAAAGAAAAATTCCGAATTTTAATTAGCTTTACTAAAACGACTGTCTTATCCCCCTTGTTTCTTCACAGCACGTTGGGGAAGAATGGAAAGTAGAAGGACAGAAGAGGGAGGTGTGGTCTGCTGGTGATTTGAAACATAAGCAGAAGCCTCCATTCCAGTTTTATCTGTAAAACCCTTTCTGGTGTGAGACAGCTGCTGCCTCTGAAGCCTTCTACATATCTCTTGAAATCCCAAGGTTCCTTCTTTTTTTAACCTGTATTGTATCCCCATTGCCCTTGAGATCCTATATTACAGCTGCTTTCCTCAGAAGGGTTTGATAAGAATATCTCTTTTGGACCATGTCAGTGTTAGAGAATTGCTGTCAAGCATCAAGAGATGCTCCCTCTCTTCCCCCGAGGCTTTAAAGATGCTATTCTAAAATTAAAGTGTTTGGTATAGATAAGATGCTTAGGGTTATAATGAGGTCAAGAGTTGCTGGCATTTTCCAACTAGATTTTTTTAATAAGTTGATCAAATCTCTTGCTGTGTTACTTTCCTTGCTACACAGATAAATATAGACAGACCAGGTAGAGAAACAGTCAGGAACAGGAAGCTTTTGAAAAATATTTGGAAATTATTCTGATTGCATTGTCTAAGTCAAGTTGCCCCATTTGATTATGCTGGCATCCTCTGCAATGCAATGTGACATGGAATATGTGATGTAATGAGATATGCCCGCCAAAACGCAATGTGCTTTGTTTTAGTCAGAATGTATTAATCCACTTACTGAATAATTGACCCAAAGAGATTCTGTCAAACAGTATTAAATTATTCACTGGATTTCCAAACCAGCAGACAGTGTCCTTTAAATATTTAAGAATAATGTCAAATAATTTTCCACACCAAAAATATTCTTTTTTTGTGTGTTTGTGGAGGTTCCCTCCTCTTCTCCATTGCTTAAGGAAGGCAGGATAACTAAATAAAAGCCAGTATGCCCTTCAGAGGTGCCATGTAAGTGGGAGGGCAGAGGGTCTCCCAACTACCAGCACCCCCAGAAGGAGAAGCAAATGCTCACCTGGTTTGACTGTCAGGTACCCAGCCAGATGCCATACCATTAGCACATTTTCACTGCCTCGCCCATGCGTTTTAAAGCATATTCTCCTCATACATATACATACACATATATTTTACCACGCAGCCTGTGCCTCGGCAGTGAGTTCCCCCAGAGAGGGTGCAGCATTGCAGGCTGCCTGGCCGAGGCTGTGAAGTGCCCTGCTATTCCCTAGCCTCAGGCCTCGCAGTACCACTCTAGGTGTGCATTATGAGATAACAACCTTGCCGGATCAATTTTGGTGTGGAAAATAGGTTTCCTTAAAAAAGGGACACCAGTATAGCAGCATTCAAGTTCTACCAATTACAGTGTCTGACACCTTTCCCCTTGAAGGTTGTATGCTGAACGAGTGCAGGGTATATTTCTGGCTTGTTTAAAAAGGATAAGGACAGGCATCTGATAGCTTACCTTAATTATTCCATTTCCTCCTCCCTATATATACATTTCCAAAATCTAATTATAGTGCTTGTGGCCCCTGCTATCAGCGAGTACCCAGAGATTAATATAAAGCCATGGGAAGGACAGTTACCTCCCTTCACGCTTTCCACAACATTGCAAATATATTCCAGCAGTCTTTTGATACTAATATTTTGATACATTCATCATTGTGTTAGCATCGGCAGTAAGCAATATTTACAGTTTATAAGCCCTTCCAGGACCAACTATTCATATTACTCCTATTAAGTCCATTCAATTTCCCACCTGAAATACCACATTTGTCTAGTCAGTTTGACATCTTTTTTTTTTTTTTTTTTGGGTGGGGAGAAGATTTGCTTTTAATAATGAGCTTTATTTAATTGTATGTTTTGCTTCTTCCAAAGAATACACTAGGCAATCTGTTATGTATTGTCAATCGACTAAGATGCACTTGGCTGCATTCTCAGGTTTATTATCTAGGTCCTGATAAGGGGACATTTTTGTGTGGATGCATCTGTGTGTGTTGAGGTACAATCGCTTATCTGTTCTTCTGCAGCTTTATTTAGACTGGAATTTGCTGCAATGTCCTCATGAGTGCGGGAATGCTGTCGAGGGGTGTTCTCCGTGCTCAGTCAGTGGGCAGCGGGCAACCGTCCTCAATAACGTTTGCTATTACAAGCCACAAGCATTGTCACACTCCCTTCCTCTTTGTAAACAACCGGACTCCAAACCTATTAAATATTCTTTATTTGTAAAAATAAACAAATACAGTAATGATTCTCTTGTATCTGCTCCCTGAAAGACGTTTAGATCTGGCTTTAGGAGACAGCAAACCCTATGACTCTGCTCAGCCACAGTTTAATAAGAGGAAGCAAAGCCCAAACGGAACAAAAATATATAGGAAATTCTTCTTCATCTTCTTCTTAGTAGTACTATTATTGTTACTTAAGGGGGGTAAATTATACCAGCATTGAACGTAAACTTTGCAGCTCCTGTAAGGACTAAAACTCAAGACTTATGCTGGTCTCCAAGCTTTTAGTACTGGAGTTGTCACAGACATCATACAATTCAATATTTTGGCACTTTGGAACAGCAAAAGCAAACCAGGGCTTGGCCAAAGAATGCACCGGTCCATCAGTTTGCCTGACAATTGCCATCCTGTGGGCTTCTCTGCTATAGCCCCTACTCACTGCATAGGGAAATTCACCCCCAGAGTGAGAGCTTGTGAGAGATGTCTTTCTGCATCAAACTTCCACCTTGTTCTCATGCTTCCTGTGTACAGAAATGCCAGGGTTTGTGCCTGGTCACAGTGTATGAAAAGCGTGTCCAAGACCCCTGTTAGCAGTCACTGCATTCAGCAGAGGTAACGGATGGAGCTGGTTGGGAAATAAGTTGCTGTTTTATGAGGAATTCTGCAGTGCGAGGATTTTTCTGTTACGTGGAGCAGGAGCAAAGCCATAGTAATTTCTAGGGAGAAAAAAAACAGAAAAGGAAATTAGGGTCATATCAAAGGATTAACAGAATCAAAATCTTTGATTCTAATTTCAGCCTTTAAAAATTCTGTATAATAAATGTACACATATAAAGGAATTAAAAGCCATAATATTGAAACAGAAAATCTAAATCTTTTTCAGAAATGACACACAAGCACTCTGGTCTTCCTTGCATGGTTAATTTCTCTGTGCTTCAGGTTTCACTTCTTGCATCACTACTGATACCTCAAGTGGTTCAAGCCCAGGCTTCTCCCTTGGCATGCTGTTCGTACTGTACCTGTTGAATGGGGCAGCACAGAGCTACAGCAATGACTCTGCTGGTTTGAGAGGGGTCTCCTCGAGCAACACCCACCACTGTGAAAGATCAAGCAGACAGGAGAGGAGGGGAAGGCAGTATCCCAGGAACCTGCCCCTAAAAAGGTGTATCTTCCTGCAGGAGCATGCCCAGGTAGGTGGAGGCATTCCTCCAGCCCCAGCGTGAAAGAGAAAAGGAAGAGCAGGGCCTGGTGAAGGTCAAGACATGGATCTGCTTACCGTTCCCTTGAGCAGAGGATCACAGGTGCTGTGCAGGCACCCTGCCCCTCTGATGGATCCGAAGGAGAATTTCTCCCCTTCAGCACTGGGTGAAAGCCCTGGGACTAACAGACATCTCCTGTAACCCCGCCGTGATGGGGGTCTTGCAAGTGTGATCCTCCATCTGTATTTGAATACAGAGAAGTGGAATGATTTTCCCCAATCATACAGCTAATGGCCATTAGAGCTGGGGCAAAAACCTCATCCTTCAGTTTCCAGTCTGAAGCAACAAAACCCACGTTCTTCCTAGTACAGGCTATGAGGCAGTGCCTGTGGTGTGCATTCTATAGGTAACATTCATTACGCTGATGGACATACAGCTTGCATAAAACCAATGAAATTAGTTTAGAAGCCTTTGCCTTGCCTCGCCTGCCGTGCCAGCAGGATGATGAAATGTTGCTGGCTGGGAGGCAGTCCTGCAAACCAAGCTTTTCAGGAGAAAGGCTGCTGAAGCTTTACAGAAAAGCACCTTAAACCTCAGGTGCCACAGCACTAGCAGGCAGGGCGGTGATGCGCCGGGATGTGCTCTGTGTCTGTGTGTGTGTGCTGGTGGGCTAACACCAGTGGGAAATAAATGTCTTTTGAATGGCTTGGTGCCAGAGGGGACACGCACAGCATCCCGAGGCAGCCTCAGAGAGACATCCGACTGATTAGATATTGAGGTCAGGCGCCGAGATACCAAGGTCGTGCCACGTCCTGCTTTCCTCATCCAGCTGGGCCCTGATAAAATAGCAGCTGGTACGACCACCAATCAGATAAGGTGGCAATTTTCAACAGTCTCAAATTATTGTTGCAGCAAGGGAGGTCCAGATAAGATCAATCAGACACTTGAACGATTTAGCCATTCCTGATTTTTTTCCCCTCCCTCTTTTTCTCTTTCTTCTTTCTGAAGACACAACCTGTCTTGTGAATGAGAACGCAGGGAGCACTCGTGGAGTCCCACATCATCCTCAGAACAAAACACGAGGGTTGATTTATGGGCTGGATTACCGGATAATGGTAATTCTTTGCTCTTTATGATGTTTTGTTGGAAAGTACAGTACCCTCCAGTCAGAGCAGCGGGATTGCAACGAGGTTTTTACAAAAGGGGTGAGAGAAGGAGGGGGTGGTGAGTACGGCAGCTCCTCTAACACAGCAGTTAATAAGACACCAGCACATTAATCATGTGACAGGTATTGAGTCTAACAGGGCAAGGCAATAGTTTTTAAAAACAGCCAGTTAAGTTACTACCTGGTAGAAAAAGGCTGACAATGCCACAGGTTTTATGCCACTATTTGCAATTAAAGTTATTTTTTATCCCTTTTTATCTTTTTTTTTTTTCTGTTTGGAAGTTTTAAAAGGCCTTTTTGGACCTGTAAGAAAATAAGAGATAAACCATGCAGGGCTGTAACAGAGGGCTGCACAGTCCCTTTCCTCTCGACCTGCCGTACCCTGGACTGTACCTTGGACCTTTGCACAGGACCACACGGTGATCCTCTCCTGCACTGCAACCCCAAATGTTAGACATAACTGAATTACTCCTGAAGGTCATGGCACAGAAGGTAGGCTCCAGTGCTGTGATACAGCCAGGATATGTTCCTCCTGTTGGACTTGATCAAAGCAGACCTGATTCTCAGCTGCAGCCTAGAGATGTGGCTCCTCTCTTTCATGTGACTCTCCAGGCAGCTTTATCATACTAGAGCATGTACACTTCAGCGTCTTTTATTACCACCTGCCCGATCAGAAGTGGCAAAGTCAAAGGGGAGGAAGAGTTGGGGTAATCCTGATGCACAACTACAGATGAGCCCATACCTCCTTGGTGTCTTTTGTTCAAAGGAGCTCCAGTCACTTTAATCCTGCAGTTACCGATGTCCTAGTGCAACTTATTTTTCATTGCTAAAACCCTAAAACCTGTTCATTATCAGAAACACCATAAAACAAGGAAGCAAACATTACTAAATGAACCATTCACAAAATTTTGTAGGCTTTCTGCATGTGCACATGCCCTTCATTTTGAGCCTATGTCAAACACCACTTGCCATACAAATTGGGAGCACTGGGCAAAACCAAAGCAGACAGATTAGTCATATCTGACTAGGTAAAGTTTTGTCTTGCTTTCCGTATGACAAATAAAGATTTCCAGGACCCTATCTTTTGGCCACTACTGTGTGATGAAATAGGCCTGTAAGGTAGGATGCAAACAGATGTCACCATTGAAAAAGAATCAAAAGAATTGTCTTCCCAGAGGACATCAGAAGTCCGTCTTGCTCATTAATTGGTCCCTGCCAGTGATCAAAGCCTGATATTTCAAGGGAAAATAAAATAATATTTGTAATAAACAGAGAGAAAAATGCACCTTGTTCTGACATGGTGCTATGGGGAAAAAATGTGGTCTTGACTCCAGACTAATCATCAGCAAATGCCAAGCAACAAAAGGTGAACAGCACAATTATGTGGCTCTGCTGCTGAGAAACATAAAATGGAGTTTCATGGTCAGTGCTGGCAGTGGCTGCAGTAAGTACAGCTTCCAGGGAGGTGGCTATTTTTGCAAGATGCAACCCATATATTTGGGAGCAGATCATATAGGTAATACACCTGACTTGCCTGAGTATCATCAGTTTCAGAAGGGCTTGTTGTCTGGGCTGAGGAGCTGCCTTTACTCCAGTGGATACAATGGCTGGTGCAACTCAGTACAGTTCTGAGCTAATGTGTGTGAGCATCACTCCTCTGGAGACAAGGAAACCATAGTGATTCTCAGCAGCTGAAGACCTGACCCACAGTTTTCAGATGTTGGTTTAGTTTATTTTGCCTTTTAAAGGTTGCAGATTGAATTTGGAGGTCTTTGTGCTTGGTTTTAGAGACTTGAGAAGGTATTTGACCATAGCAGTCCTGAATAATGGCTGTACAGATTTCATTATGCTAATCAGATTTTTTTTTCATTTTTTTTTCCTTTTACATATTTTTTGTGCCAAGGAGTTGAGCTAAGACTAAGAAAGATATTCCTATGAAATAATTTCTCTAGCAAGTTCTGATATATTTTTCTGAAAAATAATTTTAAATTTATTTTATTTTGTCCCAGCTGTTGTGTCTCTGCAATTTCTCTTCACATCATAGCATCAGAATATAGTGTAGGTTACAAGGTAACTAAGGGAGATGCCTGAGCTAGTTTTAACTGAGTGGTAGTTTGAAATAGCACTGCTGCTGATGTATTTCTTGTATTTAAGCCAGTTTAAAGCAGTTGGCTATCTATTTCACACTGCTGTCTGGGATGTAGATACACACTTCCAACCCTTAGCCAATTAACAGAAAATATTGACAAACACTCTCACACTTTAATATTTGTTTCTCAGTGGAAAATCCTTCCCTAAGTACATTATGGTGTAATTTCACTTGTAGCTGAATAAATACGAATATAACTCATGCAGTCATGTTTGCCACCCACCTCTGTCTCTGCAGAGCTCTATGGGCAACTCCAGGGATGCTCCAGTTCAGAAGAGCAGCTTGATCAACTGAAGCTGCTGCTGCTGCTGCTGCCGCTGGCCCAGCCAGCCCCGTCCTGGCCAAAGGGAAATCTTGACCCCATTGAACTCACTGACAAAACTCTCACTGATTATATGTGTGAAATATGTATTGCAGCAAACACTCAGAATGAACAAAGAGCAAGGCTGCCTGTTTTCTTTCCCAGAAACAACTGGGCTTTGCAGCCAGACTGTCACTTTGAGCTTTGGTGCTAAACAAATCACTCTGTCATCTTCTCACTCTTGCCCAACATAGCTCTTTTTTCACTGTGTTGTTCTAAGCATATGATATAATTATCAAAATTAAGGAAGGTTTTGTTTCTTTTTTCCACACTTGGCATTTGGATTATGATTGCTTTTGGGTGGGTTTTGTTTCCAACAGAATATAGAAACATAGGAAGCATAAAGTTATCTTGTAATTGCCAGACTACAGATAACTTGTGAAGGGTTTAAGCCCACCTAGCTCCCACCCAGACCGGCTCCATCTCACCTAAGAGCCTGCAGTCCAGCCCACTGACTTCCCAGGAGTCCTTTCCCTGCAGACACTTGCAAGGGTTAGGTAATTTCCTAATTAACCTGAATGTGCTCTCATGGCTCTGTTTTAGTTGCATATTCGTGCTTGGAAGCAGCCGCTCTGGTGCAACAGGCACGTTTCTCTGAGCCAGAGCTGTGGTGCAGTGGAAGCAGAGATGGACAGACAGCTCACCTCCACCTCCTTCCCCAGGGGTGTCTGCCAAGTTTCCCGAGGGACTGTGCTGTGACACCACATAGGAAGGCAGAGCTTCAGGACTGATCCCAAGGGCAGCAAGTACATTAACAGCTCCTACTCCTTCAGTCTCTTCTCTATGGCAGAGGAATATTTGTGGCTTAAGCGTCAGGAATAGCTAGAGTCCTATACGGTCAGTGGAGACTGAAGGCGTGATTAAGTTATATGGATAGATCAGCCTCTGGAGACCTTAAAAGTTATCTACTTATTTACACTTTGTAGAAAATGTAGGAATAATCTGGCAGCAGAAAGCTAAAATTTTCTGAGGCAGCACCTAAATAAGACACTCAAAGTAGATGGACTGTGTTCCACTTCTGGTTACTAGGCTAACAAATGGTCTATAAAGAAATAAAAAAAAATAAAATAAAATTTAAAGGAAAAATAAAGGAGAAAATGAAATCTTTCAGCAACACACTATTTCTTTTGTCATTCTCAGCTCTTTGAAAATGCCTCAAACTTTCTTTTTGGTAATTGCTATGCAAACATTTTTGATGTCTGTGCAAAAACATCTGGAAGCTTACAGTGGCATCTGGACATAAATATTAAAAGATCAAGAAAAACCTGATGTGAATTAGCCATGTGGATAGCCATAAAAACCACAACCACAAAAGCCTGCTCCAAGTTTGGCTGCAAAAGTGGATGCTTTCTCACTTGTTTTTAGTGTGTTTATGAACTGACATTCAAAAAGTGAGCGGTCATGATTAATGGTTGGCTTTTCTTTCGTTTTGACCACTCAATCAGATTAGAAACTCCCTGGCCTGATTGAATGGGAAATGTCCCTCACTCCCTCTCGAAACCCTCTGCCAAATTTTTGGTGTTCTATGTGAAAGTTTTGATTCAGATTGTGAAACATGTTCTTGCAAGGCTCCTTCTCCTGCTGGACACCGCCTGGAGTCCCACTGAATTTGTGCTGTGGAATGCAGTGCCATGGGCAGAGATAACTGAGAGTAATCGCTGTGGGTGCTTACTGCCCTGTATTATGAGAAGAGAGGTTTTGGTGTGCTCGGGTCTCGCTCTAGTGTTCCCACTGGGGAGATGTGCCGTGAGAGAAGCAATGTGATTCTAATGTCCATCTCACATAGGGCAGCTGAAAGAAAACAGCAACCCCCATCCACCTCTCACAATGTCAAAAAAGTAAGCTAAACCAGTAATTCCATGATTATTTTTCAGCTTATGGAGTCCAGTCTCATGACTTTTGAGCCCCTCAGGTTGGCAGTGTTGCAAGTCACTTTTTAACAAGTGGCAAGGACACCTAAATCTCTTTGCTTTTTAATGAGTCTGCAATGGAGATAATCAAAGGTTTTAAAAGCTGACAGGAGTCAAGTATGTAAATGGATTTGATAACCCAGGTCTTATTACCTTGATTTTCTCTTGGTAAAAACAGAAATAATAGCTTTTCCCCTCCAGAAGTGAATACATGAAAGATTGAGCAGTGCTGGTATAATAGAGATCCTTTACATTTTCCAAAGAGAACAGGAAAATGAACAGTTCAGTGGATATGGATCAACTAAGTGATGCTGGATCTTCTAGGTGCCATCACTTGCTCTCATCTCATTTTTTCTCACTATTACTGTTTTCTTCCTGGTCTTTTAGCTTTGTTTACTCTTTCACTGCAGGCTTCAGTGCTATTCACCTCATTCTCAGGAGTGGTCAACCACACCCCAAGCTGGATTGCTTATGGAGTGGACTTGTTTTTATAAAGGTATTTCTGTTTCTTTATTTTCTGAAGACATATGTAGTATTTTACAATGGAAAAAGAAATGCTGTAACTGGCTGTTGCCCTCTGCAGTTGCTAACCCACTGGGATATTCTGGATAGGACCAACTACAAGGTGAACATATTGCTCTAAAAGACTTTCAAGAATGGAAACACACAGATGTTTGTATTTGATTTCTGCCCTAATATTTGGTGAGGACTCTATAATTTAAATAAAAGGGCTCATTTTTCCCCAATTTAATGTCTTTTTAACAGTGTGGGAGTTATAAACATTATAATAATTTTACCACTTTCATATTTAAAAATATGCCCTCTAAGCATTTACATTCAAGATTTGTTTTTCTTCAGATGTGTAAATAACGCATAGTAATTTGCATCTCATGCATAATTCTTTCTCCTGTTGAATGCAAATTGAAAAAATAATAATAATCCAGCCCCCCAACCCCTTTCATTTGCTTTTTTCCCACCTCCTCATATTAATGGCAAGTTAGCTGGCTAATTCTTCCAAGGAGAATTTTGGGGGTTTATGTGTGTTTAAAAAATTATCTGACTGGAGTTTTCTTCCACTGAGTAATAAGAAGCCTAGAGCTGATTAATAGTGTTTCCTTTTCCAGTCCTAATGAATGTTTTTCAGGTTTTATGCATCCCAGATGAACCTATTTTAAATAGTGTGTGTGTGTATGCGTGCACGAGCGTTGCTCTTTCTTGGGATTTATCCAAAATGAATTTAGTTTCTCGGTACCTTGTAGGACAATATCGATGCTGGCTTAATCAATTTCAATTTGCTGTTAAACCAGAAATGAAGCATTTATCAGGATGAGCCAGGAAAGGCTGAATGGACATTTCATGTTGCTGAGGATGCTTTGTGAAATTTGCTCCAGGAAGTTGGGGGAGCTCCAAATTTGCAAGAAGCTCTTCTCTGACTTGCACTTGCCACCTTGTCTGGATACACCCTCGGGGTGGTTTTACTCTACAAGTTTTCTGCACTGGCAGTTTCTGTGCCTGCTTTAGCCGACCCAAGCCCTCTAAAAATACCTTCTCTGGAGAGTCTTGCTGCCTTCATAAAAATGCAACCAAAATATCTCATTGAATCATCTTCCTCAGCTCAGACCGGCTCTGCTATTTATGTCTGTAGAGTCACTTCTGCCTCCCCGGCTGCTTCACGCCGAGAGCCGGAGCCAGCCTGGGCAGACGTGGTGTGGTGCCAGCAGCGGCAGGATCTCTCTTGGTGGGCGAGAGCCTTCTGCTGGCGCCGCGAGCCCCAGCCCTGGGTGTTGCAAACTCCCCAGCTCCTGCAGGCAGGTGGTGTTTCAGTGATCAGCTCTAAACGCCGCCATGGCAAGCTGTGGGTGAGCATTTCCTCCGCTGCCGCCTGATCACAGTGATACTAATTTTAAGGTGGTGAGGAAGAGCAGGGAGGTGATAGCAGGACGGGCCCAGCTGTTCATGCCAGGGAGGCGAGCGGCACTTTTATTTGGAGAGGGAAGGCAGGAACTCCTGTTTTACTGCACAGGCTGGCGGACTGGGGAGAGGAGAGGAAAACTTTCTCTAGATTCCTGTTTCGTTTCAGAAAAGTGTTTTCGAAGACTCATCCTCTCTTCCCCTCCTGCAGGGTATATTTAGTTTTAAGTTCTCTTGGCTGCTGCATTGATAGCTCCTTACCATTTCCACTGCAATTAATCAGCAGGGTTGATTATGCCTTTGTCTCTGATTGTGTAAATCAGGATCCTTCTGTCTAAGATGAGAAGACCTTTGCTGCCTGGGCACCCTGCTGTCTGGCCCATCCCATCCCATCCCATCCCATCCCATCCCATCCCATCCCATCCCATCCCATCCCTCCAGCACAGCCAGGCATGGCCGGATTTGTGCAGGGGCCATCGCTCCTGTGCTGAAATCACACGGAGGAGGGCTGAGGCAAAGGACAAGGCAAGCATTGTGTCTTCAGTGTGAGAAGCTGTGAGATGGATGAAACCACCGTTTTAGGGAGCCTGTTACCTGGTGGTACGAGGGGGAGATGTGAGGGGCTGGAGGGCTCTGTGGCACAGGCAGCCTCATCACTTCTTCGAATGCTTCTTCAAAAACTGCTTGAATACAGCATAGGGTAGCACCCGTGCAATACAAACTGAGAAGAAAAGAGTAGTTTGGGATAAAAAAAAGTATTCACAGTAAAGAAGTGAGAGTCCCAAAGAGCTCCAGGTCCCAGCAGCCACTTCAAACAGCCCACGGGCTGCTTCCGTCCTTGTTTGACAAGGAGTGGCAGGCATGGGAGCTTGAGGAGAAAGCATAAGGGCTTTGGCCCTTGCCATGGGCCTGCTGGGTCACCCTGAGGCAGCCAGGCTCTCACTGAGATCAGTGGGCATTTTGGGAGAGCATGAGCTCTCCCATCCTCACAGGAACAGCTGTGAGGATGCGTGACACCTTCTGTGTATTTGGAGAGGTTAATCGAAAGAACAAACTGTAATTGCAGGAGTCCCCAGCATGAGTAGGCTATAGATACTAGGTTTACTGGCTCTTCAGCATTTGCTCTTTTCCTTAATACTTCAACAGCCCATGAATCTGGCTAGAAGCTACCTGCCATTTTAGAGTAAGGTTGTACCTGCAAATTTCAAAGCTCTTTAAAAATACGTATTTTAACTTAGCTCTCATGTGGGAGTGCCTGCTTCACCCGTTTGTAGTCTGAGGTGCGGAGGGGTTAAAGTTATTTGCCCAAAGACTTAAGATGCAGAGCTGAGCAGGCAGCAGAGCTGAGGAGTTGCAGTTCTTAATACACCACTCCAAGCACTTGTCCATAATCCCTCTTTTTGAGTTAGCAGCAAATGATAATTTATAACATTGCCTCTTAGAACAGCCAGTGCAGTATTGCTCTCCAAAGCAACCTGGGTCAGAAATCTTCCAGTTAAACTAGCTAAAACTGCAGAAAATATTTCTGAAGGACAGACACACTATGCATCTTTTCTTCCACCTGCCTAAACACTGGGCGGTGTGTTTCTCTTCTGGTTTTAAACAGGACTGATGAGTTGCAACTTCAATTCAGCTTGCAGCGTGTAATACTTGATTTTGCTGTATCTTTAGTTATCAGATCACATCCTTAATACACCCTTACTTTTCAAGTAACAGTTCTGTAGGCAGAGGTGAAAGTAGCCAGGGAGAACATGTTTCCTTTGCTCATATAGGGGAAGATGAGAAGTAACATGATCTTGACCTCTGAAAGTCAGGGACAGCTCTGAGGGTGGGTGACTTGAGCCAGGACTTCTGCTGATCATATAACAACAACACATGCTGGTGCCGTAATGTGGGCATGGATTAACTCTTCAGACGGGGATGTGTTTTCCCAGTTGGCACTAAATTGCATGGAGTCCTAACCCCTGTATAGCTGGAATTAACTGGATAAGGGTATCCTGCATTGTTTGTAATTTTAAGTTTGTTTTTTTTTTTAATAGGAAAAAAGGCAAGCTGATTCTTAGTAGATTACATTGCTAAATTTTTGGGTGGAGAAGAAGCAACTCCTTGAGTGAATTACATCTTCAGATGATGTCATGAGGACGATCACTTCAGGGTTTTATTGCTCCCTAAGTAATGTACCGTCTGCCCTTTCCTAGGAATCTAGTTTTATACCATCGACAAACATCAGGGGAGCAAAAAATATCATTTGCAGGACATTGTAAGCTCACACAAGTAAATGTGGCCATAAACTAGAAGTCAGCTAGTGCATTTACAGATGTTCATTCTTATCCAGATATAGCTACTCTACCCCAGAGGTCTCGCAAACATCGTGCAGAGGCTGCTTTGCCGTGTTGCATGGAGAAGTAATGAAGTCACATGATGCTGTTGTTTCCATCTTTTTTTATTCCGAGCTGCTAAATTATATTATAACGCACTAAATAGATGCTCAATATTTTCCTTATATAAATTTATCATGTAGCAATTAGTGCTGTTAAACTCAGTGCGGATATGTGATTGTAAATGGGAGGTGGCAATCAGCATAATTAGAAAAGGAAAAGATATGCCTGCAAAACAGCCTCTGCATTGCAATATTGCCCACACCATAAACACCTTACCACGTGGTGTGTCCCTTCTTAGTTACACAGTGTAAGTCCTGTGTTGATTCAGGCTTGAATTACACAGTAAATCTTGTTTGTGAATTTATAGACTGTCCCTTTGAAGGCAGAATTGTGCCAGCCTATTTATTTAGAGTCCTTTTTTCACTGCAGCAGCATGCTTTTCAGATGTAATACCTTAGCACAAAATCCCTGAGTGACAGCAGCTCTGCAGGCTCATGATACTTATAATACATTATATATTATCAATAAAATGTTGCAAGACATGTCATAGATCTTATTAACATAACTTTAAATTATGGGTACAACTTTGACCTATCTGTTGATGGATTAGAAGCAAAACTTGAATTGTTAAACAGAAGTAAAAGGCTCAGGGCATCATTAAACCAACTGTTTCATGTAAAATGTCTGTATTTCACCATAAAAAGTCAAAGCATACCTGAAAAGTTAGCTGTCCCCAAGGCAACTTACAAAGTTTAAAGAAAACCAGAAATAGCTTTCAAGTGTTTTTTTTTTTCTCTTTTCAATTACATTTGCCATTGCCCTGATATTAATTATGATCCAAATTGCTCCTAGAGACCTTGACTGCCCTAAAATGGTTTGCTCTGTGCCTCTCCCCATCCCCCAAAGCAAACCAGAGAAAATAGGCTCTGAACTGCCAGGAGAAGCAGACAGTAACCAAACCTTTGGATACCGGTGATGCATAGGTTGCCTGCCCATTCTGTCCCATTTTGGAGTTGAAATTCATTATGTCAAGACTAGAGAGTGCAGTGACAAGGAGGGTCCAAACAGAGATTTAGAAGTGACTCCTCAGACATGCAGGAGTCTGTGCTGACAGGTTCAGCTGCAGAATTTGGATGCTAGGTCAAAAAAGGATCTTTTACAGATTTTCTGAGAAATATCTAGGATGTTTGTGAATGCTTAGTTAGCTTGACTAGTTTTAATTTATGGAGTGGTTAGTTGTTTTTTTAAGTGTGGATCCTTTGCCACGTCTCTTTGCGTTGTTCTCTTTGTGTTGGCACTGTTGTTCTGAGTTTGGCAACAGGGGAAAATTTAAGGCAAGTTATTTAAATGACTTGCCTGAAATCATGTAGAAGAACAAGGATAGGGCCAAAACCAGCTCATAGATCTCCTGTTTCCTGATTCCTTTTCTTCCGAGTGTCACTAGGAGTGACCTTCTATAGGACGATAAATAAGGCTTCCCCTCCCCACCTCTTCCCGTTCCTGGCTTTAACTGCTTAAAACATTGAATTTTATTTTTAGGATGTGAACTTCTGGTTTAGGGTGGTGGTCATGTTTCCTTAGTCTGATAAAGATGGGAGCTAGAAGGCAAGAGGCCCAGAAATTACTACCTTTTTGCATTGTTTCTATAATATCATTTCTGGACCAAGTACAAAACCATGACTGAGAGAGACCTCTTCCATTGACTTGGGAGGGAATGGAGAGAGACATTTAAAAGAAATGTGTCCAGCTGGTGAGTAAGCTGGCACGCACCACTGAGTCGTTAGTAATGGTTATTCTATTAGAGTGGACAGTCTTTTGCTGTTGACGAAAAAGCTAACTCAGTCCATTACACATTAAATTAAGAGAACACACACATGCACCGTAATCACAACTCTCTCTCCCTGAGCACTGATCAGTAATAATTACCTTTTGGGTAGGGGGTGGAAAGAGATAACCTAAATACTTTCAGGTTAATTATTACTCTCCTGTGCTCAGAAAAATCCTAACATTTTAACAGCAGCAACCTTTCTATGCCTGAGGTCCTTTGAGACCTGAAATTGGCAACAACAAAAGAACATATATCTTTGGACAACAGCGTTATAAGTCATTCTGCTGCTTTGGTGTTGTTTTTTTTTTTTAATATCTCCCAGAGTGATGTAAAAAGCTTTCTCTGATGAGTTTAAAAATGTTAGTTTTCACTCCTACAGTCTCGTATAGTGAATAAATAAAGGCACAAATAGGAGCAGCTTGAGTTCTGCATTGGACTTGCCTGTCTCTTTCTGTTAACCTTAAAGTTCACTGTGCTGAAAACTAATAGCATCTAGTTGTCATGAAGCCAGAATAATGACATTTTGTGCCATTATTCTAATGTGTTTTTCACTGTGCATTTTCTTTAATTATTTGCATGAGTAATATCATTATGCATTCATGCCAATACAATTCTGATAATTAATTTACATGGTGGCAATTTCTTAATGATTTTGATGTCAAAGTTAATAGCAACATCTGATAGTTGATCTGTCGGTACTAACATAAATTTAACTTTTAATGTATTAACGCCAAAACCAACAGCAGCATCGAATTGCATTGCAGAAAAACAAACATCCACTGAGTAAAAACTTCAGTGGAAAAGTCTTGATCCTTACCCAAGGTTTATAGGTTCAAAATAAAACCAAGGCCCCTAGACATGATACATGTCAGATTTTTACTTTATCTTGTTTTATTTATTTATTTGCATCAATAATATTATTGATGTCTGATATTTAAGAGATCAAATTACATGATAGCATGTAAAAAACGATGTTCTCTTGCCTCCAGCTTGGTGCATATATTCCATACCTAAAAATGAAAAAATGCATTAATTAAGCTTTTATCTTTCTGGTTCTTTAAGCATGAACTCTAAACTTCTCTGCAGTGGGGGAAATTAGGACTGGTGTCTGAACCTGAATTTGTATCTTGGTCTGTGATTTCAGTTTGCACTGTATGGTAATAATATCAGCAAAACAGACTTTACGTGAAGGCAAATATAGTTAACCTCAATAAAACAAGAAACAGAGAAATGCATAATAAGGTTTAAGATCAATAGTTTTAGTACACGTTTGCTGTGGAAGTGATGCATAGATAAAGAGTTAATTGCACGTGTAACTATATGTGTACATATCTTTTTATATAGACTCATGTAAGTATTGCAAGACAATTAACACAGATAAAACGAAATTCTTCAGTCTTTGTCCAGGTGCTCTGAAGATGTCTTTACAAGTTTATAGGCCTTTTTATTTACCAGTTAAATATTTTAGTACACCTTAGTATTGAAAAAATGTACATGAAACAAATTACGACAACCATAAAATGGTGATGGTTGTTTTCCCTTTATTTTTTTAATCAAAAGCAAAGCCTCATTCCGTGACACAGTAGCTACCATAATATTTATCTCCAGCCGCCTCAGCCAGTTAAATGTATAGATGAAATGTTAAAAAACATTACAAATACAATTGATCCTGCCGTGTATTTCAATCTTTTCCCCAGTGCGCTTTTTATCAATGATATCCACTGAGGGAGTGCACATTTCATATTATATAGTGAGGAGATAATTATACCACCTCAATTAGACCTTCCATCGCGGCACTATGAAGAGCTGCTGCTGCAGACCCAGACCATTTGCCTCTGAAATGCACTACCTTTCCTTCTTCAGCGTCCACAGGCAGGTTGTCTGTCTGTACCTGCTGAGCAAGAAGCCTGTGGGTCTGACTGCTTTTAGCCTGTTTAATTCTTGCTCTCAAAAACATAAGGACACATGCCAACACCCCCAAAACTCAGACCTGTCAGTAGGGAACTTTTGCCCTGCCCGTCCTGTGGAGACAAATGTTGCTCTACCTGGAGACAACTTTTATTGAACAATTTTAAGAGTCCCGGTAGCGATGGTGAAGGTGCAAAGAAGTAGGAAAAGGAGGCCAAGGTAGGCGGATTGCTTTTTAAACGGTAGCTTAAAACAGTTTGCAATGAAAGGCTAACTTTGGCCCTGGAGCGCAGCTGTCCTGAGGCACGTAAAGCATGCAGCTGCGTGGGAGACCTTCCACACAAGCAGAGCTCATCTCCGGGAGCTGGTGGCAGCACAGCTGCTCCTCTCCGGCCCCACTGGCTCCCTGCCGCTGCCCAGCCAGCGCCCGAAAGGCAATGGCTGGCTCCTGGCACAGGGAAGGACCCGATGGCAGGTGTTTAGGTCCCGAGGAGGTAGGAAGGGGAAGGCAGAGGAGAGGCAGCAGGCAGGGGCAGATGTGGGAGCAGGAGGCACCTCTGTTGGGAAGCAATTGTCTTGTGTAAGAGGCCTTTCAACAATGAAAGGAGATAGTCTACTGGGAGGGCGTCACAAGCAAATCTGCGTGGCTATGTGCGGTGCTTGCACCTTTGGAAGTGTGTCCAGGAGATCTGTGCCCATGCATGTGCCGTCTGTGGATGCACACCATCTGTACACCCATGGGCTGCAGTCCTGCCCTTCCTCCTCTGCCCTTCGCTCCTGGAGAGCCTGCTGGGAGGCAACGGTCCCATGCTTAATTCCTCACAGATACTTCTGGGGAGCTGTTCTTTGGAAGAGGCCTGTAGGTGTGAGAGTTTCAAATCATGTTTGAACTAGCTGGACTTTGGTCCAGGTAGGTGGTCAGCAAGCAGGCCCAAATGAAGTTAATCTTACTGTGTGAGGCTATCAGTGAGAACTCAGCACCAAAACTAAAAGATCAGTTGGGCTGGAGACTGGGCTCATAAGCGGCTGTAACTGCATGAACACAGCAGAATCTCTGACTGCAAATGAACCACTTTACACTATCAATATCTGCAGCCACCAGGGCTCATGAAGCTCTCCCTCCATGGCAGCTGGCTGTGCGGCAGCCATCTCCCCTTGAGCAGGGGGATGCCTCTCAGAGTTACCCCTTGAGGCTGACAGATTGCCTTACCTGACACCTGACATTGATGGGTTGGTATGTGACATCTTTTGCGTGCATGTAACATTTAAGATACATATAGCAAGCTTAAGCGATAATCTTTGTATCCCATACTAACTTTAAGTTTAGTAAAGCTTAAAGTAAGTTGTAAAGTATTGACCACAAATCCATCCGTGCTTATTACATATTTTGCATACCCAAATTTACTGATTAAAACTCAATAAACTAACTACTAGATCAAATCTGTGTGAGTTATCTCTGACTCTTCTCCTGCAACAGTGGGATAAGAAAGACTTTGTTTGCTCAGAATTTTAAGCTGTCCTATGCAATGTATCATGAATGTAGGTGAGCAGCTACACAGCTGCAAACTCCTGTAAATGCAGGGCTCTGGTGGAGTACAGAAGAAGACCATGGATGAGAGGAGATGTCCAAGAGCCCTTGGACTTCGACCATCCTTTGTCAGGACATACACATCTTGTAGCAAATGCAGATGTTTACACATAAGCTGGGCCCACTTTAGCCTTTTGCTCTTATAAGAGCATTGGGCTGAAGCAAATACTAGACACACAAGTAAGGACAGTGAGTGAGAAGGTTGGAAAAGACTCTGATATATGGAATGGAGATTTTTTTGTTACACAGCTTTTGTCAAATGTGCTTCCTGCGCACACATTTGTCTGTGGTGAAGATCTGGAGATGCTTTCCGCTACCGTAATAATTTAATTTCAGAGCCTTTTTTGAGGGGTAGAGAAAAGGGAGATTTCTTTCTGTGTAAAATTACCCTGTATTAATTAAAAACTATTTTAATAATAATTGTTTAAAATAATAGCATTTCATATTATGAGAATTTGAGAAATGGGCGGAATGCTAATTGACTGGCCCTTTTCCTTGGCCCACAGAAGGCATGTTTTGTAGCTGTTCAACTTTCCGTTGGAAACAGGTTAGTCAAGAACACATCTTGGGTTTAAGAATAGCTTCTCAACAAGGAATAGCAGTGTAAATGTTATCTTTATTCCAGGTGAGCAGAAAATCTCTTAAAAGCATTTCTGAGGAGTGTTAACTTTGTGGGTTGGTTGTTGGAAGGTGTAAGAAATATGACTGTGATAGTGGTTTGCACACGGAGTGACTCTCCCCCACAACCCAAATGGCTTTCTTGCGTGTGGCATTTCAGAACCCCCCCTGTTCTTTTTTTTGCCTCCAAGCATGTGGAATGCCTGTGCAGAAAATATTTTTTTTTGTGCAGGGCTTGTCATGAGTTGGACACAACATGTCTGAAATGTAGTGTAGGAGTTTGAAAGGGAGGTTTTAAAAATTCAGAGCTGTCTGATGACTGGGAACATTACTAATGAAAATATGTTTGAGTTTAATGTTGAAACTAAATGTCCCATAGAACAGAATGACATTAATTTCTTCCCTCCCCAAAATTCAAGTTTCCATAGCCTTAAATCTGGCCCCAATAACTTAGTCTCTGAGTCAAAAACTGCTCCCTATGCCTTACATAAACACCCACGCCCAGGCATCTCATATTATCTTCCATTTCTTCAGTCCACCAATTATTTGCTACACCCAGTTATTGTGGGCTATCTTAAATTAGCTCCCCAGTGACTCAAACATTTGTTAACTGATCAGGTGCCAGGAGTTCAGCATGTGCAGGAAAGCCCAGGGCCTGGGATGTTGCAATAAAAGTTTAGGATACAGACAGTGGTCTTTCTGCACCCTAAAGCATGGCAGAGGCAGCAGGGGTGCCACCTGGGGACGGGGATGTGACTGGGATGTCCATGCCACCATGAGGTCTTTAGCTGCTTTGGCCATGGAGCTACTGACAGCTGCTCTAATACAGGCCTGGCACCTAGATGATTTTGGGAAAACAGGTCCCACTGAAGACAGCAGATCCCTTGTCCATCTCCCCTTGCCCATGCTGGCCAGCTGTGTCTCCAAAAGCAGGAGGGCCCTCCACCTGTTCCCTCCACCACAGAGCTGTAGAGTGCTCCACAGAACATGGGATGCACCTTGTCAGCAGTGTCCCTTTGAGTCATGAAGGCTGAGGGAGATGGCAGCAACAGCCCACTATTGACTTTCTCGAATCAGTTGCAAGCTCAGAGGTGTGACTGTGGATATGATCTAACTGCTTTGGTCCTTAGTGCAGAAGTTGATTTCTGCAAAGGCAGTAATTAGTCAGTAGGCAGCCTAGCTACTAAGTACAATGCTTATTGTTTCTCTACTTGACAACTAGCTCTGGCTGGTTATTAACACACACACACAAAAAAAAGCTTTCACTTTGAAAGCCTTTAGTTCCCTCCATCCTGCACCACTACATTTCCTTTGCGGAAACCACGCTGAACCACATTTTGCTGTAGCTGGGGTTGCGGAGCCTCTTTAAGGTGCCTTTTGACGCACTGGTCCAGAAGTCTCAGACTAGACTAAGACCAGAAGAAGCAAGCGGTGTGTTTCGGTGGAGGTAACCTCTCAGTTTCCATTGCATGCACTGCTGCACATTGAGCTGGGAAAAAGTTTTGCAGGAGAAGTTCCACATCATGTTATGTGGCAGCTTTGTAACAACAGGAAGGTTATTTCCTCTGGTACTTGTTGTTGAAGCAGGATTGACTGAGTTCTGGAACTGTTTGAATATCTTAAGTCAGCAGACCACAAAGAGATTTCACTCTCTGTAACTGGACAGTCACTAATGTCCGTTTATTCCACCCACTTTGTCACCCAAAGCTTTCTGTCATACAGTTTACTGACTAATTGTACAGAACAATGTGTTTTTAATACAATGTGTATTTACAGTCTGTAGCACTGGAATCCATAAAGCCTTAAAAAATATGTTATGTTTGACTCTTAAATCATATGATTTTACAAGAGGTTGTGTATATTTTTGCATCCACTTTAGACTTACACACATACAGTATTTCCAATTGTTTACATATGTTAGAATCTCTTGCATTTAAATAGCTCATTATGCAAATATTTACGAAATTCACGGATATTTATTTTTACTGTACCCTCCATTCAATCACTGAACTGAGATTTAATGTCTAAACATTGTCTGCCGAGTTGCATGTGCAGTAATGAATTATGAGTAATTATGTACTATATACAATTATACAACAAAAATTACAGATTCAAAAAATATTAACATTGTAAAGCCAAGCACTCAAATTTATGGAGCATCAGAGGTAAGGTGCAATCCTAATTCAACCCCCAGTTATGCATGTATGCCTTATAACATGGCCTTTACTAGCCACACTCTGGTTGTCCCCCAACTGCCGTCGGCCGTGATGGGTGCGTGACCGTGTTGCAGGCCAAGGCTCCAGGCTCCGGCCAAGCCTTGGGATCAGACCAAGGCCAAATTTGCAATGTTTCTCAGACAAGAACTTTTTCCTGGATTTGGTCACCTAAGCAACTGGCCTGGCTCAGTGAGCATGTTTCTGATTTTCCCACCCCAAAAGCAAGAGCTTGCAGCAAGAGAACGCCCTGCACTAATTCACCTCTCAGTCTACAGCCATACACTGAACAGGGCTAATTTTGCATTTGAGACATTTGAAAGAGCACTGTGTTCTTGTATAATCAAAGACGGAGCCTGAAGTACATTTTGTTGAAAGGTTTTTTTGACCAGAATATCTTCCACCAGGAAATGCTGCTTTGTTGGAATTGAAATGTTTCGTAGGAACATTTTGTTTGTGATGGTATTTTTGACAGAAAAAAATGTGAGCAATTCAAAATCTGAAGAAGGTATTTCTCACTGCCAGTTTTTTCGCTGCAGACCTGATTTCTTTTATTTTGGTTTTAAAGCATATATTATTTATATTTACAAGGGTTAAATATTATCAAATCACCTGCACAATCATCTTTAAATGTTTCAACCCTGTTAATTCTGACATTACCCAATGTGATTATTAGAAGACTTCAGTAAGTTTGGGGTTTAATAAGTGTGTTCTTTAATGGTCTTTGTGCATGCAGGCTTTCCTATATTTTAAGAAAGTAAGCAAATCCCAGAAACTTAATTTCAGGAGAATTTATAACTGCTATGAGAATGACACCCAATCTAAAAAAAATAATTGTTCAAGTGGATAAAGTTTGCTCAAGTTATAAGCAGCCGAAATAAATTTACAGATCAAGTTGACTGATCTCAAGAATAGATGGCATCCTTAGTTCTATTACATTGCAAACAATTTGTCCTTGAAATTTTTTTTCTCTGAAAATAGGTACTGCATTTCATTTTTAAAATAAAATAATTTATAGAGAATTTAACACAAAAAGGGGATATTTGAAGCCAGTTTTTTTAATGTTAGCTGCATCAGTGAAGAATATGAAGTATGCAGCCATCTACAGGAAAAAGATATTTCTTAAGCTAATTTATAGCGATATGCATCCTGCCTTTTATAGAAGCCAGCCTAAAGGGAAGTGATCTTAAAATGGGGACAGGTTGGACTACAATAATACTATTTGGAGAAAGATTTCTCAGGATGCTAAAATGAATTGGATCCCAGATCTATTTTTTTTCTTGTTCACAAAAGATTTTATAACTTCCTGGGGTGCTTGTGTTAATTGACTTGTAGCTCAGCACATTCTGGCTATAGGAAAAGGTAAAACAAAACAGTGATGAAGGAGACTTTCATGTAGGCAAGCTCCAGGAAACATTAGGAAGCTTATTAAAAAGCAATACTTTCATAACATTTCCTAGTAAATAAATAGTATTTGACTAGTGTCTGACATAACAGATAGGGATGTTCCAATTCATTACTCAGGTGCTGTCTCTGGAGGCATCTGGAAACAGGAGCACTCACAGCAGGCTGCTCAGAAGTGTAACCTGGGTGGTAAGAAATCCACCTCCATACAGGACATTGCAACAAGGACTTGTTTGGCTGTAGGCTTGACTGTTTTTTCTGTAAAATATAAATTGGCTGGGTAAAAGACATCACCCTGGTTTTCCACAGACCCTTAGTCTGAGCAAGCTACAACCCCTTTCAAGCTTTTTTACATTCACTCCTCTACTAGCTGTTTGTTGTGGATCTTAATAGAGAAATCAGCTTCTGATCTTCCAAGGACTGAGATTCTTGAACAACTTTCCTACAGACATATTGAGGGAGAAGAAAGCAAGAGGGATTATGAAGTGAATTTCAATGCCCTTATGAAAGGGATTATAGACCAGCTATCCCTGCAATAACAGCCAGCTGTGGTTGGTGGTTCAGGAGTTTCCTTTGCTTGTCCAAACAGACTTGTCCAAACTCAAAAGCTAATGTATTTTCAAAAGCTTCAGGTTCTTTCTGGAGAACAGCAGCCAAAGCTGGCTAGATGAGACGTGGGTTCTTGCTGCTGAGATGCAGGCTCAGAGCTCAGACACGCCAGCCTTCACTCAAAAGTCATTGGGGTCCTATGTCTTCTGCTGGATTCTTCTCCTAGTCCTATCTCAGTCTCGCAGTGTGGTCTTGGGAGAGTCAAGCCATGTACACACCACATTTTCTCATCTAAAACAATGGGAGAAACATTCCATAAAGCACTGTTAAGAAGGAAGTGATGGGAAACAGCTCTGAGATGCTTGAATAAAGTGCAGTAGATGTGCAAATCATTATTCTAGTAAGCTCTGCAACATAGAGTCCGCCACATGGAAGGCATCAAACCAAGCATTTTTACAACCTCAGCTTGCCCTTCTCTAAACTTAACTCTCATTCTGCTCCCCTGGCTGTGCCCCCCGTCACCACCCCACACAAGTTCTGTTTCAAGTGGGAAGCAAAATGCCTTTAAAAAGAAAGAGAAAAAAGGAAGGCAAAAGAACAGACACACCTGTGCATTTCACATGTGATTTCCACCTACCTCTTGCCATATAGTTAAAAAAATGTTGTGTTTATTTATATATAAATAAATACACTTTTTTATCACTGCAACTTGTAAATAGGAAATGAAGTCACAATCCTCGAAATTATAATGGCAGGCACACAAAGACACAGTTGCTGGCATGGAATTCAATTAACAGATAGCAATCACCCTTGGGTGACTGTGTGAGGTGGAAATATACAGGCATGCTAATAAGTAATATCTTAAAGCCAAGGCGGTTATCAGCCAGCAGCCAGACATGGGCATAAGTGTGGGCAGACAGCACTGCTCTGGGATATTTAATAAAACTCGCTCTCTTCATTTGAGGATTTGTGTTTAATCATTTGGTAACATTTTAGAAACATCCAGGCTGGGAAGCGTCTCAAACAGAACTGCTTAGGTCAGAAAACGTAGCGAGTTATTTACTGATACTAAAATAGCCAAAGGAACAGAGTGGATTTTAGGTAATATTAACAAGATTCTTTGTTGCCATCTTTTTAACCTTTTGAGTTTCTGGGGTATGCCTGCTATGTGAATCACAGCCTTATCTGGGAGAACATGCAGAAGGCGTTCATTAATACTGGGAAAGCAAATGATTGAACTGCTGTTTAAAATAAAATTTTTAACTCTTTTTTGCTTGGTTGAAAGCCTAAAGCTAAGATAGTTTTCTTCTAGGCTCCTTGAACTTTAATTTGCATTGCATTTTGGGCTTTCAAAGGCTTCAGGCAGGCCAAGATTTGTCATCCACTGAAAGATGTTCAATTCAAACTTTCTCATCAGGGCTCTTTTTGTGCCACAGCAGTCGGTTGAATTTACAGGACTGTTTTGCATGTCTAAATACTGCTGCTTGGAGGAAAGGCAAATCCAGAAGCAAAGTCTGGGTTTCTTTAAAGGAAAGGCAGTTGAACTTAGTAAGATATTTGTTAGGACCTTCATGCAGAAGAAATGTAAGGCATGGTGTTAGTACATTCTTGGGTAACTCTCTAGGGTTAAAGCATTCATCAAATGAAAGTGGTTTGGAGCAGGACAAATGGAGGCCAGCTAGCCTAGTCATGCGACAGGCAGAAAGGAGTGTATGTCAGCCATTACCAAGGCAGGCTGGACGCTTTTGGCTGGGAAGCTGATGGTGTTGCTGGTAGGCACTCTCACTGCTTTTGGTTTTGCCTCTGCTCCGAGGAAGCAGTCATGCCTTTTGTGGTTGTCAGCTCTGCCCCTGCAGCCAGGTCAGTGGCAGTGGGAAAGGCTGCGGTGCTTCCACTCCTGCCCCGGGAGTGGGGAGCCCTGCTCTGAGCATGCCACCTCGGGCATTGTCCCTCTCATTGGCATGGCTGCCTACTTTGCTTTGGTTTGAACATTTCTGATGTCCATGCAGGCTCCAGTGGTCACCAACAGCTACATAGCAGGGAAGGCAGCAGGGTGATTTTCCGATTTGCACTGAGTCTTGGCAATTTTGCTTTGTCAAAGGAATTGTAAAAGGCACAGGTGGGCTGAAACAAATGTTAAAGACAGGCTGCAGACATGCTACCAGCACCCTCAAGCAGGTACTCTCAGTACCTGCTTCTTTTCCCTGGGTGATTCATGTGGTCTTCAAGTTGGTGGCCAGAGCCCTCTCTGCCAGCCATTTCCCACACTGCTGGCATGCGGCCCAGCCTGGGCTGTGCTCAGGAAGCTGTAAAGTGGCTCTGAATAGCTGCTGTGAAGCCGTCCCTGCGCTGCTCCTGTCACAAAGAGTTTTCAGTGCCCGCCTTGCTAATGGATGGGTTTCTCCTATACAGAGCGCCGAACAATGCGGTGATACATTCAGGTTTTATTAGTGTGAGTTTAGCGTGGCCGCATTATTCATAATGGCAGCACCACAAGAGAACTGCACAGTTCATCCCAAACGGGAGCCCATAAATCCTGGAAGCCACGCAGCACCGTCGAGTGGTGTGTTTTCACCACTTATTTTGCAGGGAAGCTATTTGTATTCCCTCTGTATGTAAACCCAAGCTGTCTTAATATTGCAAGCCCAAACTGTGTTGGAGGAGGTAATAACAACAAAAAATTGCAACCAGTACATTTTGGAAAACTCAGACATCACTTGGCGATACCAAGGCTCGGTACCCGCTGCCGAGGAAGAGGGGAGCGGGTGCTATGGCGGGGCAGTGTGCCAGCCCCGGCGCGCAGCCGGAGGGGCTCAGCCCTTGCCCATCTGCGGGTTGTGGACGTGGAGCCCCGCGGCCCTATGCATGGGACAAGGAGAGACTTTGTGTTCCTGCTCGCTTGGTTTCCTTTGAGAAACAGCAGCTGCCATAGCAGGGTGCGTGAAGTACGCTCAGTGGAGATCCCTTAGTGGGCAGAGCATAGGTAAGTTGGTCAAAAGTTCAAGGCAATTGTGATTTACTGTGAGGAGGACACATCACTGGCCTGGCATAAATCAGGCTTTGCAGGCGTCAGGAAGCAGTTCAAGCTGTACGTTGATTTGCTGCCATGCTTGGCTACAGAGACTGTCACTGCGGGAGCCAGCCTGGGCTCACAAGGAGAGCCAGTGGCAGCTCTGGAGGAGCTGGGCTGAAGTGACTGCCTCACTTCATGTAGGTTCCAGGTGACTGCAAGAGAGACGGAGCTGACTTTTGCGTGTTTCTGCACTCAACATAGTGACCCAGAAACGAAGGCTTACACAAGCTATTACCAGTCTTTTCAGCCACCACCTCTTGTAAAACTCCTGTCCCTGCTCCAGCAGCCTTCTCATGGGCTGGAAGCCGGGCAGCACCTGCCCCCTCATCACCCACAGCCTGAGCACTTTTTCCGTGATACTGCACAGCACTCATTAAAGGAAATGTTCATTAGAAGAACTGTTTGTATTCTAGATGGTGACTTCTATTAGTTGACTTAGACCCAATGCCTCAAGGGAAATAGAGAGTGGCCCCTTGTAACTTCTGTAGGAAATATTGTCTGAATTTGTGGAGACCCTCCCCCTTCTCTCCTGCGTCTGCACCCTTTCGCATACGGCCATTAAAGTAATCAATCCTGGTCTGAGAGAGGAACCTCTGATTTCTCAAGTCTTACATCTGAAGCAAGCTCTCCGCACTCCTCCAGTTACTTGGTTGGCTGTTGATATTGTAACTGGAAATGCTGACAGCAGCTACTAAAGGTTAAACGCATTTGTAGAAAATCAATAGTGTGATGCCCCCTTCTCCCTCTCCCCTCAGCTTCTGAGGGGGAAAATGGCCCCTAGGTACATGAAGAATGTAAGTTAACTCCAACTCAGAACACATGCATTTATGCAAGAGGCTTAAAGGATATCTTTTATGATCCTAGTACAGCCACGCTCCTCTTCATTCAGTGCTTGGGAGAGCGACTGAGGCTCCTGCAGCGTTGGTTATTATGCAGGGCATGTGTTTTAAAACGTTAAGTACCTTGATTGTCTCTCACATAGCTAGTGCTGTCAGCAGTTTGCACAGTGCTTTTATGTGTCTTTTTCCTCACTGAGATACCTGTGTTCAGTTCAGAACTGATTCTGCTTCTGAAGCAATTCATTAAACATCTTCAGTGCGCCACTTCTGTGAAGAGGTCAATTTGTTCCTTCTGCCTAGCGATGCAAAACTTGGGGCATCAGCTGGTAAACGCAAGTATTAGAAGCATTTCTTGCTGTTTGACTTATGCTTTCCTTCAATCTATCCTCTCTAGCGATCCCTTCCTTTAACATAGGCATTTATTATTCATGAAATGTGGAGACCGGTGCTACCATATCAGTCCAGGGCAGGTGCAGTTGGGTAGTCTGGCATGCACACACTCCTCTCTTCGCCCTCTTCTGGAGGAGACTTTTTTCAAAGGAGAGAAAGTAGCCGTTTCTTTCTTTTATGTTCCTTTGTCTTTCTTACGAGGTGCCAACGTTGTGTTAGGTTGGTACACATTCCTGCGATGAGGTTCCTGGAGCACAACCAGCCTGAAGGTGTTTCCTAATGGAGCTCATGCATAGGCTGCTGTATACCTGTGGGGTGTCTCTGGCTTTTGGTCCTCTCTCAGGTGGCCTCCCTGGAGACTAAAAACAGGACTCAGGGAAGGAGTCCTGTCCCTAAAACCAATTTTGTAAGTTTTTTTCCTTGCCTTAGTGCTTGGAGAGTGGATTTATCCATAAGTCTTCAGGGAGGTGTTATCTGTAAACTCCCACCCTCCCAGCCTGCCAGGTCCAAATACCTCTCTGTATCCAATACAATAGTTGTTACGGCAGTGTGTGTGTGGTTTTTTGTTGTTGTTGTTGTTTTGTTTTAAACTCTGGATATTTCTAATATGTAAATTGACCTGGATCAGAACTGCACATACTAGATATGATAGGGTTATTACTGAAAAACAATTTTTAGGCTGGATGGAGGTGGACCAAAAGTAAACTTTGCTTTGATCTTGAGAGGGTCCTAGATATCCAGGGTTTTTCCCTTTTTTCCATAATTCTTACCATTGTTCTGCAGTCACCTTTTTTTTGCCATTGCAGCTAAGAATACGGTTGATGGTGTTTGGCCAGCGCACCAGTTCTGGAGGGAGCACATTTGTTGAAATAAAAATTGGTAGGTGTTCATAAAGTTATCCAGAGGACCTTGGTCAATATTTAATGAGTAGACCTAGGACAGCAGATCTTGAAGTAAATGGATATTTCTATTGGAATGTCAAATATATTAATTAAACTGCCATCCAAAGACAAATATGGGCCCGCAGAGCTGATATGTCCTCTGAACAGTGGTTTCGTTGGTTAAATTCTTATATTGCTTATTGCAGTAGTTACAGCTTTTTTTGGCAAGATTTCTATTTAATGTAAGTGATTGAATATAATTTTTCTGGGCTGTATTTTGCATACGATGTAGTTTCTGTTCTGGAAACCCCTGGTGTTATTTTTCTGTTTTCCTTTTTTCTTTTTTTTTTTTTTAGACAAAGTCAGCTTGTGAATTTAAGATGCAAAACTGATTGCAAAAAGTACCTGGAGAACATAAAACAGTCGGGCTTCAGAAGTAACGGACTCTCAGAGCTAGTAGCTTGTGAAAACTTTGCAATTATATTCCTCCTGATATAATACTATTTTCTTTCTTTCCTTTATCATAGAAAGTGTCTGCAGAAGTATGTGCTTGAATCACTAAACATGTCCAGTTCTCAAGGATGCCAACCAACTCGTTACTCTTTGTTTTGATTCAGATGAAATATTTTCAGCCTGTGGTTCATTTCCAAACAAACAAAACCAAAAAAGCCTGAACAGTAAGTGATGCCTCACATTTCCTGTTGGAAAAGATTTCAAAAGCTCATAAAATGTCTCCAGCCCATACAATATATCATGTCATATTAATTTATGGTAGTCAATGAACAGTCGGAAATGGTGGAGGAGAGAGATGGAGAGCCTATAATATTCTGCTTTATTCAGAACTGTATATCAGAGGGGTTTTTTTTCTTTTACGCAAAACTCAGGCACAGCCTCTCCTCTTCCTTGCTTCAGGAAAAAAAAGAAAGAAATGAAGAAAAAATCCACATATTTGTATTATATTATGTTCTCCAAGTAGCAAATTCCCTCTGCCAACTATCTGTGGGTGTGCAGCCCTTCGTCGGGAACATGCTGTATCTTCTGAGTTCCTGTGTTTGCGATATCACAGTGCTTTTGCTCTGCAAAGCCATGAATGGGCCCATTATGAGGGGCCGCTAGATAATTAAGATTCTGAGAGGGGTAGGCTGCTAAAAGCGTGTTTAGTGAGGAAATTACAAGGCCAATAAAAAAAAATGTCTTTGCAAGTTCCGATTGTATTCTTTTTTTTTCTTTGGGTCTAATTTTTCAAGGTCTGGCTGGATCATGGTGTTTTCTTTCATCCTTTTTTTTTCTCTCCACAACAGGAGCTGAGGCTGGAATCTAAGTCCAAGTTAATGAAGCTACCTCAAAGTTGAGAAGGAAGAGAATAAACCACAGCTCTGAGGCACAGACCACTGGAGATTCCTCTTTCAAACCCTGCCTCTGTCGCTCACTGGAGTTATTTGATTTGGGAACAAGATAAGAATTCACAACATCTGATTTGTAGAAACAACCTGGAGGAAGGAAAAACACTCAGAAATACTAATTTCAAATAACATTTTCATCTCTTGGTGTCCTAATAGTCTTTCCCAGCTCTAATAGCATTAACCAAATATAAAGCCCAAACTTCAGGGAAGCTGTGCACCAACTGACAAATGCATCTCCAAATAGCCCACAGTTCAGCACTTCTTATTCTGTCAATACTCCGTGACCAGGGAAGGTTTGGAGCATAATTCTCTCCCAGTTATTCATCTTCTCACTTTCTCCCTTCCCCCCCACCGTAAGAAATACACCTGGCAATTCATTGCTGATTTCCCAGGAGTGTTATTCATGCCAGTTTATTTATGTATTTGTTATTCAAGTGCAAACTATTGAAGTTCCTTGTAGTAACCTGCAAATCAAACTGATAGAGGCAGAGGGCTGGCTGTCACATGAAGTACTGTAGAGCCAAACACGGGCATTGTGGCCGCTGTTGCCCCTAAGTGAGGGGGTGTGAGGAACAATTCAGCCTGCCTGATGCTCGGGACTGCCCAGTCCTTGGCTAGAGTTGGTAGAGAGAAGTAGTCAGCATCCTTGAATTAAGCAAAGTCTCTGCTACAGATGCCTAACCATGGCAGTGGAGCAGCTTCCACTGTTGTCTGCACAGGTGTCTTCTTTCTTCAGTGTTGGTAATGTATCATTGGCTGACACTGGGCATATATTTATGGCTAACCCCTTCACGCACAAAATTTGGGCTTCAGTTTTGTATTGATTAAAGTTGGGGTGGGGTGTGTGGGGGAAGGCGACTGTGCCATTTATCCATTGCTTCCCCCCGGACGCAGTGGTGCAGCGAGGGGTTTCGGTGCAGCCCTTGATGGTGACCCCTTATGGCCAAGGGGGAACTGGAGGCAGCAGCTCATGGCTCTCAGTGCTGGACAGCCCGAGGAAGGTTATGGGGTGGGTATGTGTCCTGTGGGTAACGGCGTGGGGGTGATACAGCGGCCCCCCAAGCCAGACACACGATGGGTATTGCCTACGGTGACCGTAGCCACGCTCTTTCTCTGAAACACAAGACACCATTCACCCTACAAAAGTTCAGACACACGTGCTGCATGTTGCCACACACTCAACATTTGGGCTTTAAATTTTGTGCTGATTACAGCTATTTATTAGGATTGCGTTTTAATATTTTTCTGTGGAATCTTGTTCTGCATGCCTTCACAAGGACTTAATTGTCTTCAGCAGGCCATTTAATACAACTGTGCTTTAGCATGTTAGTGTAATAATTTATTGTGTTAAGGTGTCAGAACTGCAACTAGGAGAAATCTATATTAAGGCTGATGAGAAAGGGACAAATTCAACTTGGAAGATGGTCAACTGGAAAATAAAAAGCATCTCTAACATCGAACTTGTTTCTAAGCTCCCTTCTTCCTGTTCCTGATTTTTTCCACCAGTATTTCTGATAATTTATACACATCCATATAACACAGTCCTTTGTTACTGTGTGAAAAAGCTACACAAATGAGGTTCATTGATTATACAGAGGAAGAAGCGAAATTCTTGTCAAATGCTTAAAGAAATTGAATCACGAGTTGTCATTTTTCTTTACTGACTTAGTATTGCTCCCTTTTGTAACAAAGGATAAAAATGTGATTTTGAAATTGTTGTGTTCCTTTGCATGGTATATTGGTTTCCATATGGTAGGAATCTCAGTGGGAATATGCTGATTTACACTAGCAGAAGTCCTAGTTACTTATTTGAATGCCATCTTGCTATGTTATCTTGGTAGAGACACAAAGTTCCTGTGTTTTTCATGTGACTTTGTCTCATCTGCAAAGCTCAAATGTCATTGCCACTCCAGGAAAGGTTACTGGTGAGAAATGTTTGAGCTTTAAATGGATTCTTAATTTTGAGTAGGATCCATTTTTTTAATGTGTTGAAAAGCAGGCTTAGATCCAAACACCTCCAAAACTTGAGAAGATTCAAACTTGGATCTGGGCTGAACTATACAACTTATGTTTCTAATAAATAGATAATTCAGTGTGCAAAGAGCGTACATACACATGCGTGTATGCACACACATAGACACAACACACACGTATTGATACATACCCACACAAATGTATGTATGTTGCTTCAGAGTTGTACTTGGAAATAATAAGTGACATTTATCTTACACTGGAATTCCATCAGTATTGGCTATATTTCCTAAACAAGAATTCAGATTTAAAAAGTTTTTAAATAATTTCTTGACAGCTGAAGAAGTTACTGATGGAAAAAATCCAAGGAATTAATTGCAGTTTTTTTGGACAATATCTCTCATTGCCCATAAGCTCAGTTTTAGACAGGTCTAAATTGCTTCTACACAACTAGGATATTTTTAAATGTTCATTGGTTTCTTATCATTGTTCTCTACTGATGTCAGTATAAAATTTTCATTTGAGGTAGATCATAATAAACAGGAGGATCCTTTTTATGTGGCTAATGCAAGGTAAATAATTTAAATTCTGGAAGTGTGAAGGAGTGATTGGCAGGAGGAGGGAAAGGATGTTGTGTGGGCTGGATGGCAAAGCAGGGAATCAAAATGTGGAAATGAAGTAGACGGAGAAACATTCCAGTTGTTTTGGAGAAAATCACTGTCTGATTTTTGGTTTTGCAGAAACAAAGGCAGGGTGGCCTGGATTTGAATCCTGTTTTACCAGCAAATCCAGTGTTCAGGATCATTTGCATAACCAATTCCAGCTTTGGCTCACGTCTGTTCTGAATAAGCAGTTAAGCAGTTTGGGTATTTTTCAGTTCCCTGTGGGCTGGCAGAGAAATGATATGCAGCACAGAGGACTGAAGGAGATGATTTGTTTAACTTCTGCTAGCCTGTATGTATGCGTCTCCCTGAAGGTAGCAATGCTCAGCCACCCTCATTCCTGGGCGGTGTACCAGGCGGAAAGCGCTGCTCTCGCAGAGGGAAGATGTTTGATGCTTGGTGCTTTGAACACCTATTTACAAAAGTTTTAAGTAATTTAGGAACAGATTAGAGCTGTCTCCTAAAAACCGGGATTGCTCTGAACCTTCTGCGGGTTCCAGCTTGGCAAGGGGACCTCCAGCTGACACAGGAGAAACAGGGAAAGCAGCCAAGCGTTATATGCCTCCCCAAACCCTCATCTATAAGCTGGTGCTAAACCTCTGCTGTACTGCAGACTCTTCCTGTGCGAGTCCCCAAATGTATAGTCAGCACCCAAAATCACAGGAGCTGCTAGTGCAACGGACTTTCATCAGCAGGTTTATGGCCATAGGGTTTTTTGGTGTTGCTCTTTTTTCCAGCTGGATGTGACTTCAGAGCTGGACACAAGCCTTTAAATCGAGAAAAGCAACCTTTGGATTCATTTTCTCTCTCACGCATGGACACACACAAGTTTGAAAAAACAGTTGACTGTGCTGCTGAGGAAGTACAAGGCATGGTTTTCACTGTTTTAAAAAGGCAGCTATTTGGCTAATGCCAGCACTCCAAAGACCCAGACAAGACTGCATCCCCCTGCTGCAAAGTTTCCTGCAAACACAAGGTGCAAGACAGCTCCTGCCCCCAGGAATTTGCTGTCCCCTTTCATAACCTGCACAGAGGGAGGATATTGTGCCTGAGGCAACGGAGGGGACCAGCTGGAAAGCTGAGAGCAGAACCCCAATCTCTGGCCGGCACCTTGCACGATGAGCTTCGCTCTGGATTGCTTACTGTTTTGCCACAGCAGCACTCTGCTGCGCTAATTAGGATTAGGTCCCCAATGCACTTAATGCTTCCTGAGCACAGAGGAGGAAGCAAACCCAGTCATGAAAAGCTCGACAGTTGTAGCTGCTTAATTGATGGGGTTATTTTAAATCCAGTCAGTTAAACTGCTGCGGACACCCTTTATTATAGCCTAGGCAATTTTATTTCAAGTTAGCTTTAATCAATTAGGAATTGATTTTAGCTAAGTCGGTATAAGAACATCTGATCTGGTTTAACAAAATTGCTTTTAGAGAAGTGAAATGGGTGCAAATTCAGCATGGGCCCAAGGAAGGCTTTCTCTTTCTGCTTGCTAATGATCAGGTAGAAGTTATCCTCGTTAAAACCCTAGATCCTGCACAGCCGCAGCAGATTCTATCCCAGTCTTAAGTCCTGGTGAAATAAAATGTATAGAAAGGGAGATAAGAGGGGTTACATGAATGAAGGGCTCTGTCTCCCCAGCAGCTTGTCCCACAAGTACCCCCTGACCCCGACTGCACTGGGTACTTGAAGGGGTGTAGGAGCAGCGAGCGAGGTGCGAGCTCGGAGCTTGCTAACTCTGCCCTGCCCAGGCTGCAGCTCCCCAGGCCACCAAGGCAGCCAAACGTCTCGGTCTTGCTCCGTGTGTTTTAATGCACTTGTTTTCTGTCAGGTTAGTGTTTTAAAGAGGTTTGCAGAAGTGGCTGAGCTGGAAGTATGGTAAGGAAAGTGGCTGGGGAGTTTGGCAGGGAGCAGGTAGAGGAAGCAGGAGCTCCACTTCTTGGCAGAGGTGAAGCAGTATATTGTGAAAATGGAAACGCCAGGAGAACTGAGATTTAGCAATGGAGAATTTTGAGATGTGATCAATTGCTAATGCTGTCTCACCTTCAGGACTATGAAACATTTGCAAGGTTATATTATTTTGATGGCTTTTTCCCCAATAGATTATTCTGATATTTTAACCATGCTGTAAAATCGGTACTATGTTTAAGAAAACTCCTCCTGTTATCTTCAATTTGCTGCTGTTGTTTTTTTCGTGATCATTATGAGTTCTCATACCATACGGGAACTTTTTATCACAGAATGGTGAAATCTTTTATTTCTGTTCTCATAAATGGTAAGAACAAAGCTACTGCAATCAGTAGTACTCCTACTTCTGCTACTATCAGAAGAAAAAAGCAGGATTTCCACCTAGGACTTGTTTACTTTGTGCCAGAGCTGTTCCCAAGCCTGGTTTCTTCTGTAGGCACAAGTAGTGTTAATGAGGTGTTAATGTGTACGTAGGCGATGCAGCCGTAGATTTGCCTTTGATCAGTCAGTGTTATTTCCTTTTTTTTTTTCCTTCCCTTTTTTTTTAACCTCAAAAAGCTGTTTGCACCATGAGAGCCTGTTGACTTAACAGAAATTTCTCCAGGAGCTGAAAGAACTTCTGAAAACAATGCGCAGTAAAACTCCCACTGACTGCAGTGGGGTCAGTATTGTTCCTTTGATTATAATTGTTTGAAGAGCAAAAACATATTCCCAAGGGTTTGCCTACATGCAGTTTTTGTACTGTTTTAAATATAGGCTTGAAACTAGTATATTGAAAGCAGTATATAGAACCTAGTACAATGCAGTTGTGTTATTATCAGGCTGTTTATGCCAATCTTGCCTGATCCCACAGATCCAGAGGAGCTCACAGTGCCTTCCTACCTATATCAATACCATAACTTCAATGTTTTTTCAAAAATGCACCCTTAAGGAGCTAACTTGGCACAAGGACTGGATATGTCAGGCTTGAGATTCTTGGCTTATAATTATTAACACACATGAAAAATGAGAGCAAGGCATTTAAAGTGGGAAAGCTCTAGAAAGTAGAAAAATGATGCTTTCAACTTATTGATGTGGGCTTCCTTATCCTGTCACCTTTGTTATCGCTCTTACTCACTCTTGCTGACATAAAGCAGCATTGCCTCATGTTTATCTGAGTCTCACAAAAAACCAAAACAATCGGGGCATCTGTGTGTGTGTTATGTGTGTGGGACCTTTAAAAAGTAAAAACGTACAAAGTGGAGTTAAAAAGGTGTTCAGTTCAATGCTCACGTCTCCATCCCCAGACTCCCCAGGCATCTCCTTAAGACTCTGATGCCTGGAACAATCATGTTTTCGAGCGGACGATTGCATGGGTTTCTACATCTGCTGCTCTCGGGAGATCCCGTTTGCCACAGTCCTGCCCTACAAGCTGCCAGGAACTGGCTCCACCACCCCAGGCACTGCACAACCAAGCCAGCAGACAGGTCCTGCCCTCCCCACTGCAGCCAGTGCCCTGTAACTGGCCTGGCCAGGCAAGGCAGCAGGGAGACGAGACGTGCACAGCAGGAGGACATGGGGAGGTGGCAGCAGCCAGCCTGCTGGTGCTGGGGCCTGGGGAAGGCTGGGGTAGGAGGTTTCCTGAGGAGGAGAGAAGCTGAAGTGGAAAAGGAGGGAAAAGTGAAGTGAGAAAGAGAAGCCGGGGAAGACGGATGCTCAGAAGAAAACTGTGCAGGATGCTGGTGGAAGCAGCCCACCGGCACAAATTGACAACCCAGTCAAAACTGTATAAAAAGCTCCAAGAGCAGCTGGAGGCTCCCGGTGCTGGCGGCTCTGTAGCTTTCTTCCTGGCTGGGGTCTTGTTCTCGTTGCAGTTTTCCCCCACAAACCACATGGCAGGAGGAGGAATCGTGCTTGAATCATGGGGAAGTGATTTAAATCAGCCAAGTTGAGCTACTGTTCCAAATCCTACTTTAGATGATGCCTGTCTCTCCCTTGTAACTATAGAAAGCCCTGGATAGATTATCTTTGCCAGACTTAAGTCAACCTTTGGAAGTAGTCCTCTTCCTTCTCTCTCCTAATTCACCCAAGAATGAGGTGGGAGGGAAGGAGAGGTGGCTCATTGCATAAAGCTATGTCCAAGGCTTGTGGAGATGTACAACAGCTGTGAGACTGGGTCCCAGTCTACCCAACCCCTTGAGTCCAGAGGTTTCTGCCTCATCTGCCTCTGATGACTCCAGTTCTGCCTGTTTCTTTTTTTTGTTGTTGTTTTTCGGAAGAACACAAAAAAACCTAAAACGGGAGAGGGAAAGTTTAAACATGCTGGCAAAGAAAAGGCATAGCAAACTATGTACCTCTGTGTGAAATGCTTGTTTATAAGCCTGAGTGAGGTGTCTGGGTTTGCTAACTGAGCCCGAGCGAGCCTGCCACAGCAGAGACAGACGTCTCACAAGGTAAAACGGGTGGCCCTGGAAGCATTTGCTGTTTGCAGTGAGCAGCTCTGGCAACAGCTGCTATAAATTTCCTCATCTTCTATTTCTTCCTCCCCCACTCTGGGTTTATGTTTTGTTGTTCCAGTTGGGGTTTAATGTGCTTTCCAGTTTCCTCTATTTTTCTTTTTGAGTGTGTTTTGATTTTTTCAATATGAAGTCGCTGCCGACAAAAGGTGCCAGCCTATTTAACAGCTGCCTGGAGATAAGTGCTCAGTGGATGCAGACAGCAGGCGCAGCATGGGTGGCAGTGTCGGAGGCCAGCCGAGACATCGCTTAGGCGGGCAGCACCGTGTCTCCTTGGCCTCCGTGTTCATTTGCCCCTTCAGCTGGGCTGCTGAGAGCGCGTCACAGGTGATGCTGATTTTTGGAATGGGGACTTAGTGCTTTGGATGTGAAAGCATGCCGTATGTTTTCACACCTGAAAGCTTTTCAAGGAGAGATCTGAGATGTTTCCTTTTATGTGCATACGTTGAACTTTCTTTGCCTGGCTTCAGACTTTTTTTTTTCTTAACACATATGGTGATTGCTTCCAATGTGTGCTTATAGAAACTGGAGACATTTGCATTCCTAGTTTAGGAAAAGATGGGAACTTGACAGATACTTGATTTGAGTTGGCTTGTTATTTCTAGTTCTGGCTTATTGCAACCACAGTCCTTACTGCTGTATCTCTATTGATTGCAGACAGACATCCTGAGGGATAACTCTGTCTTCCCTTTCATTTAAAAAGGAAAAAAAGGCATGTCTCCAGACCTGCTACTTGTGAAGACAGACACAAATATGTAATGCAGACTGTTTGGTGAGATTGAAAGTGTGTCCCTGCGAGCTCTGAAAAGTCATCATTTATTCACCCTGTCTTCTCTGTCCTTCTCTGAGGTGCCCTTGGTAACTCACGGCACCCGCACTCAGAGCTGTGCTAGGAAGGATGCAAAAAATAAGCGCTTGCCATTGCTTGGGCTAAACTAGCAAGAAAGTGCTGAAGCGAAACCATGAAGGATAACTCGTATGAATTCAAAGTTTTCCCAGTTCCAAAACTGCACCTGACACCCCCCATTCCCACCCCCTTATTTGTGTCCTGCCAGGCAAACGCCACCTGAGCCCTGCGTTTAGCAGGTTTGGGACAGTTTCCCTGGGCCTTCTCCAGTGAGGAAATGGCTGGGGGGTTGGTTTACATTTGCATCTCTAGTGCACCAGAGTCCCTGGGACTGTCTCCAAATGTTGTTCCTAGCAGAGAAAGGCCCTGACCATGTCCCATTGTCCGAGTAGTGCAGGGGGAAAGGACAAATAGGAGTATCTGCTGGCTCTGAAGAGCTCACCTCTGTCGTTACCGAAACTGAATCAAAGACTCCAGTTCTTCAGCATTGCTTTCTCTTGACTGCCATCCTTGGGCTGCTGATCTGACTTCCCTTTAAGGCACTTCAGGGTTTGACTGCTCTGAAAGTGAAGTCAAAATTTGGGACAGGTGAAACCTTGCCACAATTTCAGGAGCTTTCAAAAAATCAAGGGGAGCCAAAAGTTCATCAGTTTCTTAAATAATTGTTTCTGTTTTCAAACATACATGTCACCCAAGAGGACACCAGACTCCTTAATAATATGGAAAAAGTGCTAAAAGCTTTACCTCCAGATAGTGTTAAAAGATGAAAATGCAACGCCCAGAAGTTCAAATATACAGAAACATATGGAACACAAAATGGATGGTAGAAGTGGGCTAGATTAAAGTCCTCTATTGTGGGTACCTGTGGCAGTGCAACTCTTGTAGCAGGACACTCAGCATAGGTTAGTAGCCCAGGAGTTTACCTCTGACTTCTCTGTTGCATGTTGCCTGAGCATCTGAGGGGTCTCTGCTAGCAATACCCATGCCTCTTCATTTAAAGCCAGCGTAGTCAAGTTCTCAAAATCATTGAGGATTCCCACAAACACAGGCCTTTGCCTCACAGGATGAGAAGACAGTCGGTCTTCAGCTTTTGTACTTCATTCCTTCAGCTCCTAGAAGGGGAAATGAGGCTAGGAGAAATGGCAAACATCATGCTTCAAGTCTGAAAAATCTGCAGTTGCCAGAGTACAAATCTCTTTGAAGTAACATGCTTACTATCTCACATTTAGTGAATTGGTCTGATGGCTTACCTTTCTGAGAAGCCACTGCCTCACTTGCTCATTTAGTTTTCCCCCCTCCCTCCAAGCCCCAGAACATAGACCTTTCTAAGCAAAGTACATCGCCTGTTGGAAGGAGACCTCTGTTCATTCCTGCCAAATGAGAGAGAATCAAAATCCTTGCTGAGCAGCAGTAAAAGAGCAACGTTGCTGCCTGGAATTGCATCAGGAGCTCCTTGCTTATTAGGCCCTGCAACTGCTACAGCAGGGAAACAACTAGCTGAGCTTGTTCAAAAGCCTATGGATTCTTTCTTGCATTAAGTTAATTAGTGAGATATGAAACAAGCAGCTAACACACGAAATAAAAGGATTAGGTATCTTGTATTTTACTAGCTCAGTGGAATTGCAAGGAAAAGGGATCTTTCTTGTCACTGATAAGAAATAACTATCCTATTCTTGCTTTAGTTTTGAGCAAAATTTATTGTGTGTTTTACCTGCTGATGGATGGAGAACGTTCAGCTGCTGACGCAAATGTGATGATAACAACTAATCCAGAGAAACTTGTGTGACCAGTTAGTGCTTGGACATAGTGCTGTCTGACCACTTGTTTCTGGCTGAGAAGCACCAACTCCTAATTCCTTTCTGCACTCACTCCAACGGGAGGCTACAGGGAGGAGGAAACTCACAAATGAGCACACTCACTCCTCCCCAGCACTTAGCAGCACCAGGAAAATAAGGCAAACAGATGGGAGCCAATGTATCATCCAAATGAAATCCCACCCTTCGTGAAAATGTGCCAGCTGAAGAGGAGACAGGATTCTTATGGGTGTCCTTTGCCACAGATAACAAATGTGACTTTTTTGGCTCAAAGGTAGCTAGTGAGTGCTTTGCTTTTTTCCTCCTTTGGGTGCTTGTCATCTTGGCCAGGTGGTCTCTGAAGCTTGGGAAGTGCAGAAGTATGAGACTTTCCAGAGAAAGCTCCAGATGCCCTTGGCAAACTCTTCTTTCCCCTAAATCCTGCTTTCCTGCTGTGTCTGGGGCTGGGGCTGAATTTTGCCCAGAAAGACTAGCAGTTACTTAACAGGCTCTTTTGTATTTTACATGGACAGGATGCATTTCCATCTGGAGTTGCAGTGGCAGGTTTTCTTTGCCTTGCTGACAGGCTTCATGTTGTCATGAACAAAACTTGCTTTTAATAGGTATTGGGATCCCTCTCCCCTTCGTATGTTTCAATTGTGACATTTGGAAATATTACTCAGGAAATCTCTTGCCATCTGGGCCTCCAGCAGCCTCAACACCTGCACTGCTGATGCTCCCTCGCCTCTCCCAACAGCGAGCCCATCTCTTCCCCTGCAGCTGTCCCCTTCAGACTCTCTTCCTCGGCCTGCCAGCAGCTTCTCCAACAGCAACCAGCTTGTGGATCCTGGCCAGCGCTTTTTCCCAGCCTATAAACCTGATGGGAGCTTTCTCACTTGCAGGCAAAGTTCATTTTCCATCCCTCGCCATGAAGTGAAGAACGCCCCTGCAGCATTTGAGGAGGCACAGATTTACCTGGACATCTCCCCAGCCTGCTTCTTGGCAACAAGCCATCACTTATCTGCAAGACTTGTGAGCCAAGTGCTGCTTCAGTCTGAGTTTTGAAGGGGCAGTTTAGGGCTGCCTCCTTCCCTTCCTGCTCCAGTGCAGGCTCACTGTGTCCATGCAAAAGGTTCTTACCCTCAGCTTCAGTATCACCTCTGCTTTGCTCTGTGTCTCCATCAGCAGCAAGCAGCCTGTTCAATAGCCCTCTTCCTTTGTTTTATCCTCCATGGGGGCAGGAGCAAGTAAGGGTGACTAGGAGGAGGTGTGCCTGCCAGCTCTGAAAGTGCAAGGCTGATCTCTTCAGATGGCTGATGGTGGAGCTGGGGCCATCCCACAAGTTACAGGTACACTCATGCACTACTGCTAGCCTCAACAGCCTGCTAGGACCTTCACTTCTTGTAGTAGCTCCCTGGCCTACCTAAGATCTGAAGGGCTTGTTATCCACTCCTAAATAAAGCTGGGGATCATCTGGCAGGCATAAAGGGCTCCTGAGAACTGCATCCAAGGTCCCAAGCAGAGCAAACTAACAGGCTGAAAGTGAGTAGGTGGGTATGTGCAATTTTAAGTTTTATACAGACTTAAAATTATATATAAAATACTTTAAATATATATATGTATAGTTACTGAGGAGAACTGTCAGTATATCACTTAGAAACCATCCAAATTATAACACCGCAGGAGAAAGATAGATCAGCTCTACTGAAGCCAGTGGAACAACAGATCAGAATAATGTCCCATTTAACTTAGGTAAAGAAGGATATTTACATAAAATACAGCATTTCAAAATGGGCAAGGTTTCTTTTAAGTCTGTGAAACATTACCACTTAAATATACGTGATGCAAAATTTCCTTTTCTAGCTTATGAGAACCACTATAATAGAGTTCACTAGCATGAATGGTCTTTTCCAAATTAATTTTATACTTTACCTAGGGTAAGTACTGTACTGCTAGAAGACAGAGAGAATGTGGAATTGAGTTCTTCTCTCTAAGTTTCACAGTTAAGTATCATACACTAAAAGGGTGGCCAAACTGGGAGTCCTAAATACCACTAGCAATTCCATCTAGCTAGTCAGTTTATGTAAAATCATTGACCTTGATCTGAGGATAGACCTCTTTAACACAATCAATACAGGTGCAATCAGATAAGAACATTCTACTGTTTTATTAAAGTGCATCTAATTCAAAACTCAATAACTCTCACAAATCCTTAATCAGAGAAGACATCCTGGGAGGTATTTAGGTGAGTGATCTTATAAGTCTTGCTCTCTCCTTGTTAGGATGGCATTTTACAAATAGACATGTCTGTTTCCTCTTTACCCTCCCTGCCATAATTCTTTCACTGTACAGTTGTGTTGATTGCCATGCATTTATCAAGTCTTTTTTCCCTTCATTTATTTAGAGAGATGGAGTCAAATGACAGCTTCTGCTTACCCTGTCCCCCAGCATCACTGTAGCCAAGCATATAAATGCAAATGTGGCTCCCTTGCTGGCACACTGGGTCCTACGTTCTAGTCCATGGCCTAGATGTGTTACGCTATAGGAGGTGCAGTGTTAATGCATGCTGTCTAACTCAGGGTGGCCTGGGATAATGAAAGAAAACAGTCCATGTGCAGCATTATGTGGTAGTTTAAGTAGAATGAAAGCCAAAGGCAATGACTGTATTTTTAGAAATGATTTTAAATCAAAATGATACATACTGAATAAGACAAAATAAGCACATGGTAGAAAGCTCTGAGAGCACTGCTTATAGTCAGGTAATTATTAATCTTTCCAGGTGATCCTCAGCATGTTCCTTGATAATGCAAAATAAATTGTAATTTGGAGCAGTTGAGCTGAAGGATGATTTTTGTTTTAGCCATTTAAGTTCATACACGGCAGACTGAGGGCATTAGATCTTTAGTGTAAGTGCAAATGGCTGCACATGCTTAGCTAGACCCGTGGTTCCCAGCATTGCACAAAACAGCACTTACCCAGTCTATATAATGAAATAAGAAAAAATCAAGTAGACTTGTAACTCATATAGCACAGAAAGGCTCGAGCAGCTGCAGTACTGCAACAATCTCCTTAACATATGTGTCCAGTGACAAGAGAAGAGGTCTGGATAGCGGCTCCCTACAGGCAGGAGCCTTCCAGTTGTGATTTTGCTCCTTTTACTCCCTCAGACTTGAACCTAGTTATTTGGAAGCTTTATAATTTTTAAATTATGAAAAATTATTGTGTAAATATTTTGGGTCTTCCTCAACCTTTTTCCTTGCTGTTTCAATCAACGTAATGCTTACAAAGGACGTGGTCTATTATGTTCCAACTCTCACACACACAAAATCACCAACATCTGAGGTAACTTCTCAGATGGCCTGGAAATGCTTTCCAGGAGCAGAATAGTGGGTCTCCTATACCAAGTGAACCTACCCACTGGACACAGTAATATCTCCGCTGGTAGAAATAGGACTGTATCCTGTCTGTGAAGGGTGGTGAACCGTCATCAGCTGAAGCAGTATGGTGTCTCAATTCTGTACATCCTGAGCTCCATCCAGGACACTGGACTGGGAGCTGTTGTGTTTGGCTATTTTTGGTTATATTTCTATTTTCTGAGCTATTTTTTTCTGTGAGCCCAAGCCTGTAGCAAGCATGTTGAGTCAAGACCAATTTGTTCAGATACAGCAGTGCTGCACTGTCCACCACACAGCACACTTTCGAATCCATCTGGCTTTAAAGCACCTGGTACAGTTTCAGACACAGAATTCATCAGGGCTGCGGGCACAACCTGTGTGCAGGAAACACAGGGTGGATCAGAGGAAAAGAAGTGTCTGGGTTACACTGAAGTGAAAAGACGAGCATGTGGCATAAACTTGACTGAAGAAATCATTGCCACTTAGACAGTAAAAGCTACCATTAGGCAACTTTTAAAAATCAGTTTATTTTCAAGAACAAAGACAAGAAGCTTCAAGCTCCTCCCCCTCCTCTTCCCCCCCCCCCCAATCAAATAAGAAACTCAATGCAATTTTATTATTTAACAGTGAGAATGAGTAACAAGCTACTGGGCCAAATATGAAGAAAGATGGTGTCTTTGTCATCCAGATCAGCCCTGCATAAATATATGATGCTTTAGTCAAGCAGAGACTGTTGACCTCAACAGAGGGGTTACTGCTTGAAAGGTGATGGACTAAGCTAGTTAGTTGTGTAGGGCTCAAGGTTTTCTGTCGGGGAAAACCTCAGCTATCAGCTCTCTCTAACAGGGAGTGTGGCCTGGGCCAGCTTCTTCTGTTTTAAGGAGAGACCGAGGGCAAGAGTAAGGAAGGACAGAGAGCCAGGGAACCCTCCTGAAACTGGTTTGGTGATTCTGCTGCAGCTACTGAAGGAAGCAGAAGAAAAGAGCTGTTCTTTCTTACCCAGCCAACACAGTAGTAGTTGCCATCATAGATATTCTGGACTTCCCTTCTATTCACACCAAGAGCACGAATTTCCACAGCTCTGCTGTAGGCAAAGCAGGGCTCACGGCTACTTTGCTGTTTCTGGTTGCCTACAAACCTAGACGGCTACTTGCTTGGCTGTGTCTCATCTCTGCAGTCTCTGTTGTTCTCCATGTCCAGCGGTGTGCTTGCTGCATGCAGTGAAGATGATGCAGTGATTCCTGAGGCACTGCAATTCCTCTTTGATACAGCATGATGCTGTGTTGTCTTAGCTTGGGTCCTGAGATCAGTGAAGCATTAGCTCCGAGCTGTGCGAGACCTAGTCACTCTATCATTAGCACTATCTTCTCCAAAAGACCAAGCTGATTTATCAGATTCCATACGATGAATGGAATTAAAGGATTGATGAAACTTTGTTGTTTTTGTTTT
>KZ505717.1:657554-681570 GCA_002844005.1 Limosa lapponica baueri
CGGAGCAGAATTGATTACACTCAAATATCTCTTCAAAACACGATTTTCAAAGAAGATGTGCTGGATAGTGGAATGGCTAAATGTAAAGGCATGCTAAGTACCTTGGCCTTTGCCACAAAAGGCTTTGCTGATTCAAGCCATTACTTAAAAACAAGGACTTTCACTGCTTCTGCAGCACAGCAATCTCTCAGTAGTTACTGTATCTGGCCTTATCGCTCTTCTTCTGCGAGGCAAAATAATACCCTCTTTTATTTTTTAATCAGAAGTAATATTCTATCATCTCTGGAAGGTATTTCTTGTATGTTTCTGCTTTGATAAATGCAGCCCCCATCATCAATCAAACAGAAATAAAATTAGAAATTATCTCTGCAGACTTCTGTGTGCTGGGCCCACAGTTCAAAAGCAGCTTCGTTCTGGGAGGCTGGGGAGAGGGAGGAGCTGGTGTACAGAGGTACACAACACTATAGATGAAGAGTTAAAAAGGAAAAAAATACTGTTTCTTAATGCTAACAGGAAAAAGAACAGAGAAAGAGGGAAAAACAGTCCAGATGCTGCATTATGTCCACAATGATATGTAACAATTCCGTATTAATCACATAAAGCCATGGGCTGTGAGTACGTTTTGTGCTTTTGCCAGATGAGTTTGGCTCTGAAGGATTCCCACACCCGGTGGAAAATAAGGATACAAGAGATCTAATTAAAAACGGGAGCTTGAGATGCACAACAAGACTTTAAACTCTTCTTGTATTTAATGGAATTTGCTGTGGTGCTAAAATAGTATTCCCCCCTGTCATTCTGACATGAAAAACATTAGTGAATATTTGATTTTACTGTGGAACAAATTATGGTAATAATGAGTCTTTGAGAGAAAAAAAATGTTCAGACTGGTACAGTCTCATTTAAAATGTGCATGTTAAAAATAGAGCAGATAGATACACAAAATGTTGTCTGCTACTTCATCAACAGACTGCTATTTTATGAGATGCATGCCCTTTCAGTGTAGTGCTTGACACTTAACATTTGCCTGTCTTATTGCAAACTCCATTCTTCTCTAATTCAGGCGTTGGGAAAGTATGAACAGTCAGGTTTCAGCTCCTACTCAGCAATTCAAAACTTCAGGGTCAGATGTCAGTGGGCAGAAAACCCTCCCTTATCTTTGCAACTGATTCTCAGAATTGGCCTTTATGTGAGTGACTGATCATGTCCAGGCGAACAATGTGAATAGCCAAGCAATCATTTCTGCTGAATTTGTTAAACTTGTTTATTTATTTTATTTGCATATAATTTCCTAATGATCATTGAACTCCAAGCAGAAAGCAAGGAAGACACCTCAGAGATGGATGGACGTAGGATTTATTTTTTTTATTTTTTTTAATAATGAGATTAGCAATACATTGCTGCTGAAGTGGCTGCTGTCACCATACAGATGCCTTCTGCTACCTTTTGCTTTTAATGTTGCAAAAAAAAGCTGATGAGAAAACGGCTTCAGCTTTCTACTTGAGGATGAAATGAAGAGCCACAAGCTTCTGAAACCCAGCTCTGGCAAGGAAAGTCCCCATGACCTTGACCAATTGTCCTTCGACTTCACTTTCACTTCTTGGTAAAATAAAAATAAGACTGGGCTTGCAAGATTTATTAACAAGGACATTTCAATGAAGATAGGAAGCACTTTGGTGCACACTGAGATCAATAGAAAGACTTCCAGTCACTCCAGTAGGTTGGGTCACATTTCAGAGTGGGAAGGTGTAAAATAAGTTTCCTTGTCCAAACAAGCTGGGTGGACTACCTGGGAGATTCTCTGGGAAGGCAAACAGACAATATCCTGTTACATCTTCTAAGCAACAATGGCTTTGCAGCTTTCATGGGAAGAGGCTGTAGGAGGAATGTGCTGGATTTATGTGCTTTATACACTGTTCCTGCCTTGGCACTCTCTTTTTGGCAGATGTTGCTTACTTTTCAGAACATCCTGTCCCTTTTATATGTCTGCAATTATGACTTGAGGGACGTATGTGTGACAGGGGTAGGGAGAGAGCTATTTTGCCCTCATAAACTCCTCTTCATCACAATTCCCACTACAATGGCCTTTATCAGAGCACACCTTCAGAAATCTCCAGGGTGAAACTGGCTCAGCCTTTGCAAATTTCTCTGTGCGTCTTCAGCTTTACCACTCTTTGTCTTTTGCTGGTTATGAATGAAGATTCCCTGAAGGTCGTAGCTCAAATAACGGAATCACTGAGACTTTCATCGGCAGGAGAGCATGATTTTGTTTTTCTGTCTTCAAAAATCAGAAATACATGTGTGTCTTCTGTGGCTTGGGTCACGTTGTTAAACAGAAATGTAGGTATTACAGCAGGGATACAATTTTCCTACAGATGTTATTAAGGTGAATTTTGCTCTGTTTTTTGAGCCAATGATTGTTCTCGTTATCAGTGAGTTAATGACAAATGAATGTGAATGATGAATGTCAAATGAAAGATCTTTCTGTTATACCTGGGTTGGCTTAGTTTTATAAAAGCATCTAAAAAATAAAACCAAGCAGGGTATAAGTATGCATTCCTTTCCCAGGGATGCATCATATACGCCCTTTTCACTCTATTGACTGATTAAACGAAAAAGGGTTGGGCCAGAGAAGATCTGTAATAGATTTTTGTCACTGAGCAAGCCTATTAAAATCACACTGTTTCACACAGCCAGCAGCAAGATGTTTAAACAGAGGTTGTTTGGAAGTGTGGGTCATTTTGGGGCAGGCTTGCCCACATATGCTGCACACCAGTGTAGGCTGAAGTAAACAACGAATTTGAACTGTCAGGAGATCTTATGAAGAATTTGCACAATATCTTATTCTTAAATAGGATGGAGAAAAGAAATATCTCAAAGATTCCACTATCTTCACAGTTAGCCGCTGTCCCAGCCAAAAATGTAGGACACATTTAATATAATCTCACTGTATAATGTAATCAGACTGTCTGAGGGATATCTTATGCTACTCTGATAGTCAACAATCAAGTGTGGTCAAGGACAGTCAAATTGTTTTATTGCACATAACTTGGCAAAGGCTGAGGAAAAACGTGTATGAATTTAATGGCTCAAGGCTTTTATTACTCACCCAATAGGTGATTTTTAAAATGTACTTCCTTGCCTTCATGTCAAATGCAAAGTGAAATGGATGGCTTTAAAAATCATTAGTTGGAGAGAGGGAGAGAAAGAACAGCATTCCTCTGATGTCAGCCTGTAAATTGGTCTAAAGAGGACCCGAAGGCCAGCAGAGAAAGTCCTAGAAGACTCAGGAGAGCTGTAAAGTGTGACACTACAGGACACATGTCAATCCATGTACAACAGCCCTGAGATTAATAGACAGGCTCATGGAAGGGTTAGTAACCGGACAACTGGAGAGCAACTCCTGCCCTGCAAGACTGCGTGCTGTTTAATGGGGCATCAAGATTAAACCTGCTTAAATAATCTTTCTGTAGAGGTAGATACTCTAGATAACTAGATATCTATACTGAATCTTTCTTTAATGGAGAGAAGTTCACAGGGCTGACTCGGGAAAATGAGGGATTTGCATGATTCCTGTATGAGAATGAGAACAAACATTTGATTTGGGAAGGAAATAACAGGTTTGGGGAAATGCATTTCCATTTACAGAATCAAGGGTTTTTTCCAAAATCATCATCAGATTAACAAAAAAGATACAAGAAGCAAGTCAGAATTATTTTTTCCCTTCAATTACAAACCCCAGGATACAATGTTAGTAAAGTGAATCTTTAACAAGTGATTTAATTTTTATTACAATTCTGCTAGCACAATAGAAATTGAAATAGTGTTGAAATTAGATAGAATGCAGGAATAATTATATATTGACCAATATACTGCACTTTCAAAGCCTTTATAAATGTTCTACTTTATGTATGTCAAGTAGCCACACTGGGAGTGGCCAAAACAATTCCTTTGACAACCCACAACAATGTCTACAGGATAGAGATTATTTTGTTGATTTGAGAGGGTAAGGAGTGTGAATGGCCAGAGTACAGCCACCCGAAGTATGATTTAAGCAGGAGATCATAGCTGGTATGATACAGCTCATGCATTAGTTCCACAAAGTCTCTGTCAGCTGTGAACAACCAAAACTTGATTTTAATTTCTATTGCAAAAAGCAACAGAGCTGGTACCCAGACAAGATTTGCCATTGACTCGGTGATGGTTGAAAAAACGCAGCTCCACCAGCTGGAACCCAACCTGCAGAAAGAACATGGCTTTTCCAAAACCAGTCTGATCTAACACTAACTCCAGCCCTGTACATCTTGTAAAACTTGACAAGATCATGTTGAAGAGCAGAAAGGCTTTAATGCAGGATTTTGCGGAAGTGACCACTGACTTCAGAAAGTACACAGACGTACAAGGTAGGTTGGCTGACTTCTGTCAGGAGATTTCCCTGGAGGCATGCTGGAGATATTTCTTTGGCTAGGAACAGGCAGGAAGAGTAATTTGTACTCCAATTAATTTTTTAATTTTTTTTCTGGATTATTCCTGACTTTTATAATGAGCTTGATATCTTTCATATGGTCTTCATAAATTTACACTGCACAGTTAAAGTTCTTTGAGGAGTTTAAGCTTAAAGCAGGATTGAAATATTTTAAAGGACTTTATAATGACACAGTAGAAGCATAGCAAATCCCTTGATAGCCTAAATGGATGGAAACATTCTAGACTACAAATGAGTTAGAGGTTAATTCATGGCACCTTGTACAGGCCCGGGGAATTCTATGTGTTGGAAATGGCTCTGCAGCACAAGCAATCTGCTGGACGGAAGAAACATTCTCTTTTAGCCTCTCCTCACTCCCCAGAATGAGTGTTTAAGGGAGGGAATCTTGATTCATTGGTCTCCCCATTGCAGTCTCATTATTGTCGAAGAGATTGGAGAAGGTGAAGGACATCGCTCTATGTACTGCAAGCTTTGGAGAACATACCATGTGCCCTAAAAAGAGCCCAGAACCCAGGAAAAAGGTGGGTTCACATTGAAAAGATTTTAGAATTAGAAATAACTAAATGCAGCTGGTCATAGAAAGAGGGTTCAGGATTCCTCTTTGGCTGGGAGAAGTGACCAAAGTGTCCCTGGTAGTTAGAGTTAGGAAAGTTTGCTATACTCTCAGAAGTCTAGTTGAAATGAAATAAGGACTTGGAAGCAGGTTTACATCTTATGTGGAAAGAACAGAACTTGTAGTAAACAGGATATTATTAGAATCAAAACCACTCTCTATAAGGTGTCATTGCTGGAGAATCTTCGGTTGTCCTCCACTTTCTAGTCACTTCTAAAAGACGGACAGCAGAAAGACAGGGGATTCAGGGAGCACACAGACGCCTCCTCTTTCTCCAAGTAATCAGCAAAGGACAGAACTGGTGTTTCCCCTAGGGAATCACCATTTTTTTTATATCTGTAGACAAACCCTGCACAATAGCCCTTACATTTCCCAGTATTTCCTTTCGTTGATACCAAATACAACCTTTTGCAGAGACTCCAGGATGAGAAAGTCCATGTGCTTCCATGTATCGGTGGAAGTCCATGTGCTCAACACATTGTGAGCAGTTCACTTTTGTTGTGGGTTAGCCTTGGCAAACAGCAAACTCGCACCCAGCCCTCACTCATAACTCCTCCTCAGCAGGGCAGGGAGAGAAAATGAGAAAGCTTGTGGGTCAAGGTAAAGGCAGGGAGATTGCTAACCAGTTACCATTGTAGGCAAAACAGACTCAACTTGAAGAAAGTTAATTTAATTTATTTCCAATTAAAATACCATCTGGCAGTAAGACACAAAGATATACATCACCTTTCCTCTCCTCTATTCCAGGCCCAACTTCACTCTTCCACTCCAGACTCCTGTACCTGCTCCCCCAGCGGTGAGGGGGGGAGGTTATGGTCAGAACATAGAGATTTAGAGATTTCTCTCTCCTGCTCCTTCCTTCTCACACTTTTCCTGTGCTTTGATGTGGGCTCTTCTCACAGGCTGTAGTCCTTCAGGAAATACCTACTCCTTCATGGGCTCTCTGTGGGCTGCAGCTCCTTCAGGAGTACCTGCTCCACCGTGGAGCTCCTTCTCTGACCCTGGTGTTGCCTTTACTGCTTCTCATCCCTTTTTGTTCCCGCCTCCTCTCTCTCAGGTGCTGTCTCTACCTCTCTCAGTGATACCTTATCACAGAGGCACCACCTGATGGGCTCCTCTGTGTCCTGCAGTGGGTCCTGTCGGAGTCAGCAGGGGTTGGCTGTGTCTGGAATGGGGCAGCTCCCAGTATCTGCTCACAGAAACCACTCTTGCAGCCCTGCCACTGCCATCAACTTGCTGTGGACACCCAATACAACTCTGCTATTATTAAAGTGAGGTAAAGTGTTTTGACCCGTAAGATTTGGAAAAATTGACATTTTTTACTCACTGCACTGTGACTATTCAAGCCCTCTGTATGATAAATAGGAGAGCTTTTTGGTACTATTAACTTGTCTGCTTTTTTTACTGTCCTGTTCAAAGCATGCAGCAACTCATGCAAAGCATGCTCTCCCCAGCTGTGTTCCAGGAGATCTTTTGTTTGGGGGGGAGTTATGGGGATTTGGGCAGAGGGCACATAGCTGGACTTTGTGGCCCTCTTATCTGAAAGTCTCCCTGCTTTTCCTACTAAAAAAACCACAGAGCTTGTTCTTGAAAAGAGTATTGCACAGCCACCAATCACAAGCTGTGGTTGTTACAGCTTCCTCACGAATATCACCTTCTGAACATTACCCATCTACCCAGACTGTGTGGGTCCCCTCGTAATGGTGGGAGAACAACCAGCAGACAGCTGGTGAGAGAGCTGCTGCGAGGTAAGCATAGGAGCTCCTGCCTCAGCATTTTCTTTGTGAAGATTAAAGGTGCAAGTGTGTCAATCATCTTCTCTGTAAAGGTCTGAAAAGGCTGTCAGAGTTCAGTATTTTTAGCTCTTTAGCAGATTATGTCTTTTATTTTTAGAGGTAGCAATAGTTCTTAGGTTAAGAGGGAGACAAAAGCCTCATTAGTTTCGGAATTTCATATGAACTCAATAAGGCATTGAGAAGAAGATTTTTTTCCATAGGAACCTGAAAAGTTGCTTAAAGGATGTTGTGAAAAACAAGAGAAAGCCTCCTGCTTAAAGGTCTCTGTGCAAACAATATGCCAATGCAAGCGGCCGTGTCCGGCCGTGGAGTGTGCTGTGCCCCAGCCAGCACAGCCGCAGCCCCTCTCTGCTGGGGCAGAGGTGGTTTCAGAGCCCACAGCCTTTCAGAGATGGAGGATTAGAAGAGCCAAGTGTTCCTTTTGAATCCTCTGCTCATAGAGAAGTTGAGTTAAAGGGCCACAACTGCAAGGCCTTACTCTGCCTGGGCAGATGACCCCTTACCGAGGACTTGGGTAACTCAGACAGAGACCTCACAGGGAGTCGCAAGACTTCTGCTGCTCGTGGCCCTCAGGAGTGTCACTGCAGGCAACAGAGTGGTCTCAAGGGGTCTTACATGTCCCACTCACCAAAAAAATGTAAATATATTTCTAATTTGGTCAAAATAAAACCTCAATATGAAGGTGTAGGAACTTTTTGTTGTAATTTTCATCCTTTTTCCCCAGTTGAGGCCTTGCTAAAGAGATGTCATCTCCTATCTCTCCTCCAACATTCCTTCAGCTCTGCTTTTCCTGGTTATTTCAGCTAGATTTTTGTTGTGGTTTTTTTTTGTTGTTGTTGTTGGGGTTTTTTATTGTTTCTTTTGGGGGGCTTTGGAGGTGTGGTTTGTTTGTTTGGGATTTTTTCCCTTTCAGGATACGAAAATTCAACCTCTTCCTAGCAGATTGTCTATATCAGGAAACGGGATCTTCACCATGATGGTGTTTGGGAATTGGGCATCACTTTTTCTTTGAAGTAAAAGCCTTTGTGTTGAAGTTATACTTACAATGAAGCTCATTATTGATGCATGATGCACATCCAGCAGACCCTGAATGTACTAGTGAATCAAATGGCTGCTCCAAGCGAGAGCACTTGGGACAGAGAGGACTGGGCACCTTGGAGTCCACTCAGGGGCATTGCATTCCCACATGGCATTTCACCCTGTTTTATCCTGCCCTTCATGGCAGGGGAAAGCTTTTTGCAGGAGCTCCATCTGCTAGCTTTCCATCACTGAGTTACTGCTGAAATTTTCTTGCTTTACACTTTCTGTAAGTGTGCAAAAGAGAAAGGAAAGATGAAAAAGTATATTGGAATTTTATACTGAGCACATTTCTTTTGAAACTCAAATCTATAAAAATGAGCACATATAATTTTGCCATTATAAATACGTGAAATAAACGCATTAGTTAAGAAGTTAGGCTTTCAAAAGTGCTAATTACTAACCAAATGCGTTTTACAGTGTTTTAATGAGCACTTTTTCATGTCATTTTAATATCCATTAGCTATATTCATACTAGTAATGCTAATAATGTGCAAAGCCATTAGTTAGCTACAAAGTCAATAATGGATGATACTGATTCCAAGCCTCCACTGTACTAAAAGAGTGATACTTTTTTTGGTAGAGTGGGAAGGTTAACTTGAATTTTCATCTGGCTGTTGTGAATGAAGATGTTCATGTAGGTTACAGAGATGAATGTGGGGTCATTTATTGAGGGCCTATGAACCAAAGCAGGCATACTGCTTCGCCTCTGTCTTCTAGAAAGCAGATGTTGGCTTCAAAGCCAATTACACTGCCTCCTGAGGAGGGTTCTGAACATTTCTATTCATGGACTCTATCTCAGCTGACTTGCAGACTCCTCCATTAGTAGTTTCTCATTAAGAATTTTCAGCAACACTTCTTAGCTGAGATGTTTTTAAAGATAACTCTGGAATATTTCTTTTAATATGCTATCTAAATTGATATTCAGACAGATTATCCTGTTATTCCTCCTTTGCAAACATTCACCCTTATTTTGCTAAATACGTCTATAAGATGTAATCATTGTTTGGGTAGTGGATTGAACCAGAATGGTTATGTGGAGAAATTCTTGTTGAAGTTGTACTACATTTACAGCCACATTTTACTGCTTGCTTTAGGAAAACATTTATAAGCTTATTTGCAAGTAAAATATTTTATTATACTAGTATCAGGAAGATTTTATGCTACTAGTAAAATGTGTGCATTGTTTTAGAGACTGTTTCTGGATTGTAAAATTAACCATATAGCTTGTAAATATCAGAAAGAAGAAGCCTCAATGGTTGTCTCAGGCATTAAGCATACAGTTTTTAATAATAGTGTGTTCCTGTTTAATTTTTATTTTATTTAAGCACAACTTCTATTCTAACTTAAGGCCTACAAAATGCAAATATTGAAAACTTCTTTAATACAAAGGCATACATTTGACTTCCTGCTTAGTATCTTTCATCTATTTTATCTTCTTTTGCAGGGTGTTAACTTTGGGGAATAAACTGCTCTTGGCTCTAAAAATGAACTCAGTCCACATGTTCATGAAATGAATTGAGCTCATTGTGGTGCTGATTGAACTGTTATTAGATGCAAGATTGATGCATACGGGAGAAACTGTTCCATGTATCTCATCTGTCTCTGGTACTACCTCTTTAATCTCTTTACCGGATTTGATTTTTCCCTAACAAACCAACGTATACCTATTGAGCAGGTGAGATTATTCTTTCAGTTAAAGATCCAGATGGGATGAACAGAGTAAATGTGGAGAGGATAGATTAACATCTCTCAACTCGGTGAAGCACCAGCAGAAACGGGTTTGGGGCAGAACTCCTGTATGTTCTTGTACCTACAGCAGGGGAAAGCCACAGCCGACAAGAAAACAGAGTGGAATATAACAGCTCATGCTGCATCCTCTTCCTGTGACCCTGGGTGCTCCTTCTCTTTATCCCTCTGGAAGTTGTGACATGAGGACTAACTTCTGGTGGGACATTCACTGAGAGGGGGAATCTGGGGCCAGGAGGGCCCTTAAGGAAGATAAAAGCATTATGCAGCACAATTAGGGACTTAAAGCCCACTACAGCTCTGCGGAGACTTGAGGAGTGATTCCTCACCCAAGTGAACTAAATCAGAAGTAACTCCATTAGAGGAGGCAGATTAAAACCTGTGTGAAGGAGATCAGAAGTGGGTCCCATGTGGGAAAACACAAAGCACTTTAGATAATTGTGTGGAGAGCAGGGAGCAGAAAAAAGCAATATCCTACCTGACAGAAATCTTGATAACCTGGAAAACTAGGTGATCGCCAAGAATGTAAACATCCTGTCTTGAAAAAACAAAGACCCAGACAATCTCTTGTCTTTTATGAAAGACTTGATCTTCTAATGAAATTAAATACTAAAGAAATCGTAACATATCTGAATAGTGCTAGTGCCCCAGGGAAGGAAGAAGACTCATAAAAGTGATCTTCCCTTGGGGAGGGGGAAGCCAAACTAGGAGGAATCAGCTAAAAGGATGATAACAACCTTTCATTTTGTCCTGTGATGTCAGTGACCTGGACTCAGAGGGAAGAATTTGTTCCTGAAAAATGCTCTTGCAGAAGAAGGAGTACAGGTATTAGTCTCCTGCAGATCAAGGGACTACTTTGGAAACAGAATGCAAGTCTCCTAGGGCTTGGATTCTAGAAACGAACTCTTCTTTGGAACAAACACCCCTGAGCTGGGCTTAATCCATGGTACTGCCACTTGGGAACCAACTGTAATCTGTTTAGGCCCAGATCCTGTGTCTACAAGTACTGGAATCAAATGCTGACAGTACCCAGTAGTGCATAATTAAAATCTTACTCCCCATTGAAGTCATTGGCAAAACTTCCACTGACTTCAATAGGGCTGGATTAAGCTTTCACTGAGTGTCATGAGAATTTGAGAAGCAAAATCAATCCAAATTTTGCGAATTGTTTTTGTTCTGGATCAAAGCAAAACTGTAACTTAAAAAACCCCACAACTTTACAGTGAATGAAATAAGGATAAGGATTCGTATTGTGTCCCCTAAATGCTTTTCTGGAAAGTATTAAAAACTGAGTCACTTAGGGGACTACAGCAATAATAAGAGTTGTGTAAATACCATGTAGCAAAAAATATTCCATGGTTAGTCTGCTCTTTTTTGGCACAATCCTTCTGGCAGAAACTTATACATTTATTTTGTTGTTGTAGCTCAAGAGCTCCTGGTGAGTAATTCCTGCTCTGCAGATGGTATATGATGTAGATGATTCTTTAAGTCCAATTTCAAGCTGTAGCGCTGTGGTTTATCACAAAGTGTTTTGCTGTAGTCTGATGGCAGGGACTCTGAGAAGCCAGTTTCCAGTGTTAATTTTCAAATAAATCCAGTTACTTCATGGGTATATACCTCACTATTAATTTACAATTTAAAAACAACAAGAAACAGGAGTGCCTGACTGTAGAGGAAGTTGTTACCTTCCAAGCCCCATCTACACCACGTGTATAGCCACAGGGCCAAGGCTGCAGAAGTTTGTGAAACTGGTTACACTGCAGAGATTTCTTTTGACAAAATATCATTTCATCTTATTATAAAAAACATACCAAAACAAATTCACTAGCACAAACTACCTTTATGTAGAAATGGCAAGCATATTCAGACCATTAATAAACCATAGCTAGAGATGTATGGAATGGAAGGTGACCTGAGTTTCCCTCGATGGTTTAGGGGATTATTCTGGCACACACTGGACAGATGTTTGTCAATAACCGCTATCCCCAACCCTCAGTAGCTTTGTCTTAGCAGTGACCTCTTGTCCTTGCTGCAGCTCCCTTAGGATCAGAAGGAAATTCCCTACTTCCTACTAAGAAAGGTGAAGGCCCCATTTCTTCAGAGAAGCAACAGCTAGAAGAAACAGTTCACCCACTTAGCAGAAGTCGCTCCTGCTCTGGTGTTGTTACTGCCTGTGAGAGGACCAGTCTTTCTGCTCTTACCAGTTGAACTATATTGGTAACACTCCATCCTTCAGTCCTGTCTTTGAGTTGTCAACATTTTTCTTTGGCTTTAGTAGTGACATAATGGGCTAAGTAGGGCTCAGGCAGATACTGCATTTCTACGGGGGCACCAGAATAGGACTGCAACTGCTGTGATCACTCACCAGCATGCCAGACCTGGACTGCCCTTCTCTGGCTATATGCTTTCTCTCCTGTCCCCCGCTGCCCCAATATTCCCAGGTCCCCTTCCCTTGGACAAAAGGAGTTGCCTGCTTCTGTCTTGGCTATGCCTTAGTCTCCTTTTGCCTCCTACCTGTACCTGGCACAGTGCAAGGGTTCCTGGTACACAACCACTGTGTGTGATCAAGGCCTTGGTGAATACAATTATGCTTTTCTGACACTTCTCATAAAACAGTGTCAGCTGTATGCTGTTTCTCAGTGATTTTTGATTACACCTGAATACTTGAAAACAGTTATGCAGTCAAAATGTTTCTACTTGTGTGTTTCGCTTTCTGAGATTTTGCTTTTGCAAAATCTTTGCAAGTCTTTGCTTTTATTCCTATTACATTTCCATTATTTTCTGGCAGGTCTTTTTTCTTTTTCAGTGAGTGTGGGAATTTTACCTATCAGATTGCACAGAAGAAGAAAACTTATCTTTTCAAATATTTATGGGAATAAAATAATAATGCTATTATCCACACTCTTGATTACCAGGATTATCTCATTGTATATATACAGATCCTCCAGATAGGCAGATTATGTGATCAGAAGGTTCTTAGTGGGCCCCAGGCTCAGAGCGCACATTAAAGCGGATCAAGCCTGCTTTAATTCATGTGCTGCTTCGCTAATGCTCCTGCTCTTTCTCAGGAGAATTTCTGAAATATATTATTTGGGGCCCAGTGCAGTGCCCACTGAGGTGGATGGACAGCCATTGACTTTGCTGGACAATAAACTGGGGCTGGCTTGAAGCAGCAATGTGCAAAGAAACACATATTTCACCCTTCTGGGGCTAGAGGGACCTCAGTACTTCACATATGTTGGCGGACCTTGAGTATCTCATTCTTATTTTTTTTAGCATTGTTAACAAATGCCTCTAGAATCTAGTGAGCGTGTCTCATTCTAACTGCACACAAATCTGAGGTGTTTAAGGGAGCATAGGAGAGGGCCAGCTGCGTCCCGTAGAATACAGAAAGGAAGTGGAACGACTGCTTTGGCTGACTGACTGAACAGTTTTCAGGCAGGCAGTGGGACTTGTTTATAAAGTGGGTTTCCAAAAAGCTAACATCTCTCCATGGCTCAGCTAGCATGTAGCAGTTTGAGCAGTGAATAGAGGAAATCACCCTCCAAATGTGGCTTGGCCATCACCTTGATTGCTTTTTGACTAGGATATATGCTCTGAATCACTTATGCATTTTGAGGAACTTCCTGTATAGAGTTTGAAAACGCAATAATATGTGAAGGACTCCTTCAGAATTAATGGTGGGGGCAAAACTGAAGTGACAACCATGCTGAAATGCCAAGATCTTGACATTTTCTTTTCCACTTACTGTGTTTCTGAATGTGTCTGTTGCTCCTGCTCTTTGTCATGTGTGTTGGCAAATAATAGAGCTAGATGTCAAGAAACATGGAGCTCAGCAGTGGAGAGTGTTGTGGGGTAGGAATGAGTTTTTGACATTGAGTCCAAAGTAAAGGCAGGAGAGAAGTGGAAAGGTCTTTTTACTTAAGAATACTAAAGAATATGAAAATTGTGGATGATAAAAGAGAAGTAGAAGAGAACGTGAATAGATAAGGTGCCTCAGAAGGAGCAACGGGAATAGACGCAACAGTTGAGGAAAGGAGGTCCTGTGGGTGGGGGAAACATTACTGCACATCATAAACACAGGTAGAATAATTGAGCTTAAAATTCAAGGATAGGAAATAATTGAAAAAGGGCTTTAGAAAGTCATGGCAGCCAAAGAGAAATGACAGTAGGGTGAGTTCAGTAGCAGTGTTTTGAAAAGATTAGGCTCCAGTGATTTCATTGGGTTATATTCCTTTCCTCACTCCTTCTCTTGTTTCACAGGGAGGAGGGCAGCCTATCATTTATTTATATTTTAAATGTAACTATCCCACGCGTGAGATGAAAATGAGAGCCAGTTGTGTTTGGGTCCGGAGTCCACCACAGGTATAGTGTCCTATGAGAAATCCTCTGTTTGTCAGGCCTCTAATATTATACTATGACAACTTTATGCCATGGCAGCCTAACCTTCCCTGGGGCGCAGCGACTGGCCCGGCTGCAATGCCAAACTGCCCAGTTTAATTTGATCTTCCCTGAATGCCAGCTTTCAGTGTAGGAACAGTGCTATGAAGCAGAGGTGCACTTGTTTGACTACAGCCACAAAGAAAAAGCGCAGGCTTCCAAAATAGCTTGTGTATGTCCTTTTGGTGGTCTGCTTAGTGTTCTGGCCCAAATAAAAAGAACATACCTTCCAGAAATACTATCTTGGAGGCAGACGGCAGTGTGCTCTCCCAAGGGCAAAGCTGAGAAGCAAAAGAGAGTATTGTTGAGCAAGACCCTTCTTTTTTGTTTTTAATTTAAGAAAGACCGGTTTGGTTAAGCTTGGGCTGGATGGCTTTCAAATGCAAATCCTCTGGGCTACTTTAGGTGAACTTGATATCGTCTTTGAGTCAGACTAGTTTCTTAAAATGCAGCAGGACCAAAAAAGGACTTGTGATTAAGGAGACTGCACATCCTTGGTGTCCTGGAAGCGTGCCAGGCTATGAGATGATATTTCAGTCCTTTGCATTCCTAAGAATGTCCTTTTGTCCCATGAAAGGCTGACATCTTCCTGTGTCATAACGAAATGATGAGCCAGGGAGGGAGGTGTCTGTCTAATGAATCAGTCTAGAGACCAAGGGCTCCTGGTAGGCTGATTGACTGTTGCTTTTCTGGGCTCTGAAATAAAGGGGTGTCAGGCTCTGAGGCTAATTCGTGTCCTCTGGCTGCCCCCTGTTGGCTGATCCACCATAGAATCATAGAATTGCCTAGGTTGGAAGGCACCTGGGCCTGGAATCCCTCATGTCTTACAGTACTTGCAAGGGCTGGACGCAAAGGAAAAAGATCATCAAGGAAAGTCACCACTAAATGACAGAATTGTCTTGTTCTCTCTTCCTTAATGTGACACAAAGTGTTTGTCTCTTTTGCCAAACTCTGTATGGTTTAAGTTTAAAAGGGCAATGATCACACAGTTAAAATTGTGGGATGCTGTTCTGGAAGCTGGCATTTACTTTAATTTCTGGTTAGATTTACTTTCATTTCTGGTTCAGATTTTCTGTCAGTGGCTTTCTTGCACACAAAACCTCCTGTGCCAAAATCATTGCTAACTTTATAAGTATAAAATGGCTACATCTGCTAAAAACCACCCTTGTAGAAGCAACTGCATCCAAAATTCCAGATAGATAAACTATTCTCTGTTTAGGTTAACCATATAGAAATGTGAATGCCAGAAGGTCTGTCCTTAGCTATTCAAATACAAGTTGCACTGCAGCGCGTGGGAACTCCAGCTAGCTTATTGAGGGCAGAACTGAGGCATTTCTGCTGTAAAGAAGCTGGGAAAGATATGTCATTTTTCTGCCACAGTAACTTATCTCCCCATAGATCCTTCTTTAGAAAGACATAAGAACTCTTCGGCTAGACTAGAGGGCCATCTAGCTCAATATACTGAAGCTGATAGGGCTACCAGCAGATGCTTAGGAAAAGTATATAAGCACAGGGCACATACAGCATGATCTTTCCTTTGGTGCATCCTCTTACCACGCAGAGCCATCATTTTTGAGACTTATTGCGCAGAGGCTGTGTAAGGGCTGTCACATTTATAGCTGCTGATGGACTAATTTATTGTCTAAAAGTTGCTGTGTTCCTAATGCACATTCCTGTGGAGCCCTGCTAACTGCTAACTAACTGCTACAGCTGCATGGACTTAGCAGCTGTAGATGCTTGTCTCTACCATTTTTTGACTAATACATTATAAGTCATGCAGTGAACTAATCTTCCATTCTGGAGCCCTTTCCAGTTCTATTTTCACAGCTAGGATCCTCATGTGCTCTCCCCTCTTCCTCGGCATGGTGTGTGGGCAATTCACACCCAGAAAATGCCGGCTGACCTACATCACAAGGCAGCTGTGTGTAGCTGTCCTTTCAAGAGATGCCAGGTGGTCAGTCAATTGACAGACTGTCCAGAAAGTTTCTAGCTATGGCAGAAGTAGTATTCCATAAGTCTATGAAGTGGGGAAATAATACATGGAATGACTGTCCTGTTTTGGTTTTTTAGGCATGCAGCAGGAGCAGCATAGCTCCAAGCTGCAGGATTACAGATGTCAAGGTGGCTATAGCGATGACCATAGTAACTTAGAAGTCAACCCTACCAGTCTTATCTTGTGTGACTGCATAACAAGGTCTGGAAGTTAGAAGTGTTTTGCAGCAAGGCAAGTTACAGAACTTTCTCAGGCCTCCAATTTAAGGTAATGATGACGTAAAATAGAGCCAAGAGCAAAAAGTCCAAAGACAAAGCAACAATGAAGGTGAGCGTTGCAGGGAGGTGGGAAGAAGAGTTGTGCTACATAGGGAGGAGAGCCAAGTAAGAACCTCCAGTGACTCAAGTTGTCAGAAAGAGCATGTGCTTCTACCAGAAGACATATAGGAGGTGAAGAGGAATGGGATAAGCAACAGTGCTACAATACATTTTCCCATGGGAAGCACAGTCCTTCTTTCTATGCATTCTCGGAGTCCCCTTTGTGGCTGTGCCCATACATTCTGCACTTCACCCCAAGACAGCTGAAGGTCAGATAATATGATCTACTAATCGGTAACGATGTGAGGACTTTTCAGCAACTGTTGACTGAAATAGACAAAGACCATGGTGTAAGGCAGAATTACTCTTTTGAGACAAGGAATGGATAGAAATAGGATGTCCAGCAAAGGTAATGGAAAAAATTATGCACGCTAGCGTGGATTCTTTCTGTCCAACATGTGCCAGTTTGCTGCATTCGCAGATGGTGTATCAAGGGAGCCCCAGTGGCCAGTTACAGCAATTCCTGCACTAATGCGAACAGAGATTTTGATTTCATGGTTTGAAATAAAATGACCCAAATATAATTACACAAGCTTATTAATTTATTTGTTATGGGTCGGTAACCCTTCATAGTCTATAGCACCAGTTACAAGAAGGGCCAGGGGGATTAAAGCTTGAATTTAGCACAGTCAGATTCCTATATGGAAATTGGAAGAAACGAAGCACTAAATTGCATGTTTTATGATGATATCTTATTAAGGAACAATTAATGCCCAACTTTGAAAGCACTAAATTCATTCTGAACAGGAGCGGTATAAAAAGAACAGCCTCATGAAGGTTTGAACTGAATGATATATACACTGTTTATGCCCATCTATACAGTCCTGGAAAGATGGATAGATCGTGAAAGCTACCAGTACAGGATAGCTATTTGTGGCCAATGTAACATGGGCTTTCTGTCTGTGCAGAGAATTTCTACAGTGGTGCTGGCAGCATTACTGGCAGATTTAGTAAAGTCAGGGAACTGCATAAAGCATGGCAGCCCATGTTCCTCCTGATGACATCTGATGCTTTGTCCTCAGGGCTCCAGGAGCACTTTAGATTTCAGTACACAGAAGTATTAAGATTCTTCGTCCACAAAGTGAAAAGGAGGTTGTTGGATCAGACTTCTTCCATTCCTAATGCATTAGGCTGTTACCATATGAGGTGTGTGCATTGAGTGAACATCTACAGTCTGAACACATTTCACTGCATTTCGGGGCTTAAACGAGACGAAGAAGCTGTTCTACCCAACTTCAAAGAGAACAGAGCTGAAGGGAGTCAGGCGTTTAGTCCGTCTGATTGGGTGCTGCCAAACACATGTGGAGTCTTTTTTGACACTCTCAGGGAGTTATTATTTCTGTGTGCCAGAGTGGAGAAGCCACTTGATCAATGCATGAATGTTACAGTATGCTTTTCTGGCATGCAAAGGGTGGCATGGCAGGCACTGGTCTTATCAGTTAGACCTAGAGGTAGTTGGGACCTTCACAAAGATCACCTCACAAGAGCCCAAATATTCACCATTGTGGACTTGTTTTGAGGCCGAGACCCAGAAGCAAGGGAACTGCAGGCTGACTCAAACTCCTCAAACTATCTATTATAGGCTTTTATCTTACATGGCGATGCAAAACATTACCTTGTGTTTCTTCCTTGAAAACTGTCTTGATGTGTGTGAGTCAAAGCCAAGGGAAAAACTGTTCAGCAGGGAGAACTAAACCACATTCTTTTTTCTCCCTGGTGTTTTCTCTACTCAGTTCATGAGCAGGATACATATGATGGCTATGTAATTGTTAATGGTGGAGTCCATGAGTACAGCTTCAACTCAAAAGGCACATTATGCCTGAGTGACAATCTGGTAGCCTCCATAACATAGGCCTGCTCATAAGCTTAATGTTAGACAACAGGGTGAAGGGGCTTTCATCAGAAGCGGGAGCTATGAGGTTGAACCCTCATAGCTCAACCTGGACCCTGTTTCCGGGGTGAGTGTCCTAAAGGAGGTGGGACAATGTTTCAATTCCTTTTCCAGAGTTTGTAGTAGATTCTTTTGTTGAGGTACATATAGCCAGTGGGAGATGGCAACTTTCAAACTGCAGTGCAAGCATGACTATTTATAGAACTTTTCCAGCCATATGCTGTAATTAAAAAAACCCTGGATAATGGTGATGTCTCTAGCCTTTTGATGGAGAAAAGCCTTGCTGTTAAATTCAATGAGTGTTCCATTTTTTAGAGGATCTGGACTATTACACCTGGCTGTAATGCTTTTTCTAAATTGGAGTAAAGATGATGCATTTGTCTAGGGCAATAAAACTGAATCCTGCAGGTGATTATTTTATTGGAATTCATAGAAGCTTATTATAGAAATGTGAGAAGGAATCAGGGCATCAGTTCAGAATGAGAGAAAAAACTGACCCTAACCTTCTGTCAGCACTGAAATGAAAACCAAAGTTATTTCACATTAATTTTATAGAAGGAATCTTATCAGGTCTCTACTCATGCTTGACATTTTGCCAAGTTCTTTACCTCCTGGTGCTTTTCTCACTGGATACAATGAAATTTAAGCTTCATAAGTTGCTTGGGGCCTCTCCCAAAATCCCAACCCATGATTTCAGGACCTACTTTCCTGATTCTGAAGATCCTGTTGTTGAACCCAGATCTTTCATGAGTCTCTAGCTGGGGTATGCCTGCTATTGCATCCAAATGCCCCACCTTTCAGGGCAGCTAGAGTGCTGAGGATCCTTCAGTATCACAAGATACAGTGAGCACTAGGTTTGTTAAAGGTCGTGATAAAAGGCATATAGGGAAATGTGAAGACTGGTTTACACCTGAGCGATTTCTGTGCAGTATAGAAGCATAGAATAGAATCATTTAGGTTGGAAAAGACCCTTAAGATCATCGAATCCAACCATAAACCTAACGCTGCCAAGTGCCCCACTAAACCACATCCCTAAGAGGACATACAGTATTCATTAGTGATCTTCCCTTATCGCTGTAGGTAGTGTAGATAAACTAGCTTTACACTACCAAGGTGCTGCTCAGTGCAGCAGGATGCAGCAAGGCTACACGTTAGGCTGGAGGGGCTGAAGTATCTCTCACTCAGACCCCTGCTACATCAGCTTCACCTGTTAGGGATAGATGAGCTGTCTGGTTTAAAGATAGTTTAGCTCTGCTTGCATGATATCTTCCTTCAGTGCTGCCAGTCTGTTGCATTAACATACCCAATGGTTGCAAATAAAAATTGGCAACAGGGGCAGCAGCCGTTGCTGAAGGGAAGAGAGCCTTCAGGCTTTGGTTAACCATTGAGCTAAGAAATTGATGTAGGCCAAGAGCTTCAATATTCCCCTGACTCTTGAGGTATTCAGTGGTATTGCTCAGCTTGCATGAAGAAAATTGAAGGGAACCTCTTAGCAAAGAGTGAAAAAACTGACCCTGCTAGAAGAAGGGATTAGTTTGGCAACAGTTAGGTCAAAACCTTGCTCTCAGGAGAACACTTAGGAGAAGCCTACTTGCCATGACTGCACTACAGGGCTGGTCATTTTAAAAGTGAAGTTCTTATGTGATAGCCTTTCCACATTTTTATTCCCTGCAGCCCGCATTTGGCTGCCAAAGTACAGCTGATGCTCTGGTGCTGCTGAACTCACAGTGCCACAGTCATAACTCTTCTTTCTATTGCATTACACAACTCCTCATTGAGACCTCATGGCTGCAGTGTCAGGATTGAATTAAAACATCATAAAGAAGTCTTTGGGGAACAGGAGACAAGATTATTCTGAAAGCAATGCAGAATCACAGGAGAAATGAGCCTCTGACTGTTTGTAGGTACACAGGGCATGATTCAGGTGACCAAGAAAGACTAGCCAAGGATCAGGCAGGTGCGGTATAGTAAGCTTGGTTTCTTTGAAATATACATAGGGGTGCTAATTTGTGGTATGCTTTTGTGAGTAGCATTGCTTGAATTCTGCAAGAAAATAAAAAGATGCAGCTAAAAAAAAAAAAAGAGTGCTGAGGCAGGAAGGAGCAAAACCAGTCTACCTACTTCAAACCTTGTTTGAAACAGATTAAAAGGTTTCTGATGTCAGGTGAAAGCTATAAACAGAACTTATTCCCAAAACTTGTGGGAACATAGTTAGTGATTAATTTAGTAAGTTTGATTTTGATATAAAATACCAGAATATGGAGCCGAGCAGGACAAACAGCTATCCACCTAATGGTTATTGCTCTGCCTACACTTAGAAAATTACAAGGACTACACCTGGTTTTGTGTTTTATTCCTGAAAGACTTGATTCACCACCAGATTGCTTTCATCTTTTGCTAGGGTAACTCCACTGATTTCAGCTAAATACAGTGAAGTTATTCTGGAATGATAGAACAGTGATTTAAAAAAAAATTATCTTGTAATAGTCCTTGTGGCCCCTGTTTGATTTATAAATGGTGCATTTCAGTGGTTACGGTTCTTAAGAATTAAGACGGTCAAATCAACAGATTGACAGCAATACCTTTGTCACCCTTTTGTGTATGTGTGTATGGAAGTGTGTGAGAGGGGGTCCCTCCTGTTGCATTATCTCTTTCCAGTCTGTCTGGGTTCCATCTGGTCCCCACTGCTCACTAGTCCAGCAGCAGCGTTAGTTCACTGCACGTAGGATAAGCCATTTCATTCATGGCTTTGAGCCAGAGCTGCAGACTGCCAAGGAAGGGAAGGACCTGACACTGCCTCCCGTTGCTGCAAATGAGGATAACTCTATTGATTTCAGTGGCATTGGGAAGCTTTAGAGCCAGAGGGGAGCCTGACTCGCTGGGATTTGTTCCTGTATGGGGAAGGACAACTCACAGCATCCCTTGAGCATATACATGGAGTTAGACAAAGAAATGCTGGAGAAAAGTGAAGGTGATGTAGCAACTCTTTGGGATTTGCAATGCATTTTTTATGACATTTACTATCTTTTCCTTGATGTGCCTGAAAAATTGGAGAACAGAGGGTTTCCTCTCTACCCCAAACTAAGGCTCATGGCCAAGTTTTTAAATATACATATTTAAATCAACCATTTAGGAAATTTGTAGCAGAGGCCAGTCCATCCTCACCAAACAAAAATTCCTCTAATAGGAGAAATTAAAACTGTGGGGATAATATTTCATTTATTAGGTTCCCAGGGAAAATACGGGATAAGAACTGTAAAGATGAAGTTGGCAGTCAAGGCTGAGGACAAAGACTTGAAAGAATCCCATCAATTCCAGAGAGAATGTGCAAATTCCTCTAATAGGCCTGTGTCATCTTTACTGGAAGCTGTTTAAACATGACTAACATTGCGAATGTTTGGCTGTACAACTGTGCCTCTGTTAGAGGTTAATAGTGGTTTCGGTGGGTCAAACGCTTGACATAATTATGGCCTGGGTTCAGGGTGCTTTGGAGGGCTTTTCAGATCCTTTATGCAACTTCTCCCATGCCACAGTAATGAATGGCTACTTGACTTTCTCAACATCACCAGTGCTTTGCTGCTACCAGCTAAAGGACTGTTTCACTGCTACATTGAGTCAGAAGGATTTAAAGTGGAAGTTTTTCCAGATCTCCACTAAATGCCTTTCTGCTCTGTTATGGTTTGAGAAAACCCATAACAATCTATTGTCATTTAGACAATTATTCTATGACCTGATGACCCCTCCCCACCCGGAAAGGGGAATTGGGGAACACAAAGAAACACAAGGGTTGAAATATAAATAGATTTAATAGACTAAGAATAAATAATTAACAATAATACTAAAGAGCCAGTATCAATCCCGATACTGCTATAAGATATACAAGAATTATACTCAGCCAATTATATCAGTAGGAAGCTGTGCACTCCCAGCAGTGGACAGCCACTGCGAGTGCAATGGCTTCAGGAGGAAGGGAAGGCCTCAAGGGTCCGGCACCGGAGCAAGGAGTTGTCTGGATCACCACCATCAAGGGAGAGAGAGCTACACAGCAAACTTTTTTAATTTATGTTGAATGTGATGCTCATGGTATGAAATAATCCTGTTGGCCAGCCTGGGTCAAATGCCCAGGCCTTGCTCCTCCTTGTCCCTGCACCTGGCAAGGCTCAAAAACACTAGCCTTGAATCCCACAGAGCCTGGCTGGCTAGAAAGTAAATATTTTCACAAATTCAGACACTAGAGTCTTCTAAAAGTGCAATTTTCCCCAGCATTAGAAGAAAAGTTAGTCCTGTGTCTCTCAACCCAGGACATGCTCTCAGGAGTTCTTAACAGACTATCACTGGTCTACCTGTCTTTCATCAAATAGACCTCCCTTCCCAGTGCATAGGTTCCTTGGGTCTCAGACAAGTGTGTGTTCTGAGGCATTAAAATGCAAACCCCAGTATGGGACTCTAGATGGTCACATGCCATCTTGCTGTCATTGCCTTCCTCGGTCTTTTCACTCTAATAACTGTGATGGTTTTTCTGATGCTGCAGGATGCAAATTTGGGCATAAAACTTTATATTCACTGTTTGGATTTTATTTTCTCCTCTCTCACCTGTGGCCCTTTTCCACAAGTTATTGTTTGTTTTATAAGAGATTCTGCCTCATGTTTCCCTGATAATATTACTGTCCTAGTTAATATGCAATGTTAATTATATTAACATAAAGAGAGCTGCACTTTTTTTCTTCATATTATACACATTGCTTAACTGTATTTGGCTTGCCTCTGAGCAGAGGTTGGTTTTATGTGTTCCTGAAGGAATAAATAAAAGGTGGGGATTTTATGTTTGGTTGTTTGATTAGTTTGGTGGTTTTTTTTAGTAAGAAGAAAGGAGAAAATGTTTTCTCTATCAGGTAGGCTGGCTTGGAGAGCATGAAGTCACCTGTACAAGCAATGCTTCTTTATCCAAATTCATAATTAATTCTACAGACAAGAGGCATCCATCTGTCTATCTATCTATCCATCTATTCTTTGCCACAATTATTTATATTGCACTGTTTGAAAAGGTTGCTATGAACATTTAAGCATCATGACTTTTTCACTCTATTGACAGGGTTTTGCAGTCAAAGGTGGTTGGTAGCATGAACTGCTGTGTAGAATGTAGATACTTAACCTCCTCTGCAGTATCCAAGAAGGTCCCAGACATCTGATATTTCATGGTCCTTGCTACTAAAAACAGTTCCAAATTTAGTTTCTGAGCTAATATATTGGTGATCTTTTCCCAGATGTTTTTGTTTCTGTGTGTTTTCTTGAATTAGCAGCTGTTTAATATGCCAGAGAATAAACAGGTCATACCTGCCTGATCTTCTCTCCCACCCTTCTGTCCCCCTCTCAAGGTAGATTCTTTCCAGTTTCTACTTCTCCTGCTCCTTCTCACTGATATTTGCAGAGTACAAAGGACATGGAGAGAAACAGAAGGGTGACTGTACTTTCTGAGATGAAGAAGGAATCTCCATTTATTAAATAGAATAATGGAATAAAGTGGTTTCACTGAATTTCACTGAATTTCACTGAATTTTTTTTTTAGAGTTGGAAGGGACCGTTTAGATCATCTAGTC
>KZ505717.1:681735-808499 GCA_002844005.1 Limosa lapponica baueri
ACTTGTGCCTGTTGCCCCTCGTCCTGTCACTGGGAACCACTGAAAAGAGTCTGGCTCCCTCCTCCTTCAACCCACCCTTGAGATACTTATAGGCATTAATAAGGTCTCCCCTCAGCCTTCTCTTTCCCAGACTAAAGAGTCCCAGCTCTCTTAGCCTTTCTTCATAAGGGAGATGCTCCAATCCCTCGTTTCTCCTCTACATATGTGAAGAGAGTTTGAGATCTCATCCATCCCCCATGGAACTACTTTTTGTGACTTCTGAATCTTTCTCTGGGGAGATGCCTTGAGGATAAATACAGTATTGTCACAGGAGTAAGTGTGTTTTGTTTCTAAGCTTTGTTTTCTGTTAGAGTCCATCTTGACACTTGAAGCCTAAACCATGCAGGAATTTCAGAGGTGCTGACCATCAAAATCTCTTACCGGCTTCATTTGCAGTTCTGATGACTCCAGGGTCCAAACTCACTGAAATAGGTACCTAAGTGAGTCCTGAAGTGTGTAACTGAGAGCACACATATTTGAAACCTCATCTCCTGGTCATTCCAAGTCCTCAGTGAAGCTTCTCCAAGTGACCTAGAATTACAGCAATTCCAATACTAGAAAATAAGACTGAATGCTGTCTCTAGATGCTGCTAATGCTTTGACCACTGCAAAAATCTACTCTCAACACTGAAACAAGGAGAAAGTGCTTGCCTGATATTCTTTAATGTTTAAAATTTTTATTACTTTCATAAAAAAATCCTCACAAAAGAATATAGCAAATAAATAATGTTGAATGTTGGTACAAATTGAAATATAAAATGCTGCTATTATGCAATAAAGCAGTGATAAAACTGACAAAATAACAATCAGATATAAAAGTTAAGAAGACAAGACATGACAAATATAAAACTGGATTTGGTGAAATGTTATGGTAATCTCAAAATACATAGTATCACAAATATTATATTAACACATTGGACCACTCTTTCTTTTTTATGTGAAATTATTACCCTTAGAATCCTGTTGATATCCTGCCAGAATTAACCATATGTATAGGAGGCCAGAAATCTGGTGTATGTTATGAGATGGGATTTTATGAAAGATGTCTCCAGTTGTAAAGTAAAGACAAAACCAGAGAAACAACCAAAGCAGCCAGCAGCTGAAATACTGTTGCTTGCCTTGTATTAACTGGCTCTTCATGAGGTTTTGTCTATGCAGTTTCCACTTTTAGAGCATGTCTACTGGAACTATTTCTTTTGCAGCAATTTCAGACTGGCCAGTTCAGTCCTGCTATTGCCTTGGGCGTTCCTGCACTGCACTTCATTGTGTAGCACAGACCTGCACAGAGACTGCACCACGTGCTTGGTAGCTTGCTTCAACATCAAATTAGAGTAAGCTGCCATTCTCAAATTCGCTTTTAGTTGAGGATGAGTGTTCACAAGGTAAGTGAGCATTGGGTTCGCTGGGTGCTGGAAATTGCCTTCTGTGCACAAGTTTCCCCAGGCAGCAAAGCCCTTGAAACCTGACTCTTCCAACCAAAAGCAACTGTTGGACCCATGCTTTGAGGTCTTTGTGCCCTCATGAAGGACTAAAAGATGTGCTACGGTTCAGCCTGGGCTTTTTTCCTTAGACCACTTTACATGGTAAACAAGAATTTAATTTCCTTTAATCCCCACACTTTTAGTGGGCTACCAAGTCAAGATCTTTCTTGCCTGTTCTTTTCATGGATCTTTACTTATGGGAAAGGCTTTTAGTTTTAAGTAACTTAAGTTACTTTCTGCACAGTGACACAACTTGAGATTGGGCAAGGATGGGCAGTGCTCTTCTACCCAATAGTTGAACCTGGGCTAAAGCCTGATGGTCAGGGCACGCTCCAGCAAAATGCAGAGTGAAACCTCATCTTCCACCGTCTCACCCAGGATGCAAATGGTAGTTTTTACTGCTGGAGATGTTGTATTTCCAAATAGATTTAGTGTTGTCAGGGTTTCTAACAGTCACAGTGTAAATACCTTATCACCCAGCTCCAGTGTACCTGAGAAGCAGGCCCCTGTCTGCTCTTGTCTGCACACCCTGCCCTGGGCATGAGTGGGACCTCCAAAGCAGGGGCCGTGGGAGACTGCTCCATAGAGTGATGATGCTGACTGCTTAGGGTACTTCCAGAGTCAGAGGAACTGCATCACTCTGGGGCAAGGGAGTAAGTCTGGTGTTTGCTCTGCTCCAAAGATGAAGAAAAACTCTTGAAAGAGGAGAATTGACCTGGCTTCTCCCTGTCTATTCATATAATATGAAACTAGATATTGTCTGTCAGTACTTGTATTGTAGATCTCTCAAGCAGAGCCAGATACCTTTTGCATGCTAGGCAGACTCTCTGAGTTTATGTGGATAAAAGCTCCCTAAGGAGGGACCATGGCCCAGATCCGATAAAATATTCAGGTTTCTCACTTCCCACTTAAATCAATGATCAGCTATTAACTGCCAAGCATTTCAGGAGTACTGCTAGTGCCATGGAAAGATCAAAGAAGAGCAAGACCTTAACCTGGTAGTGAGATATTTGTACAAGGAATCAGGTATTTCCAGAGAGCGAGACATATTCAAGGAAGAAAAATAGGCATACTGAAAGCAAAGAGCCACAAACTAGATTTTGGAGTTAATGAAGGAATTTGGTGCGTCCACTGTATTGTCTGTAGGGACAATGGCTTGAAGGGTTACGAGAAGAGAACATGAGAAATCAGAAATATTGATTCTGTATTAGTTCTGTTATATCCTTCATTCATGACCACAGACAAGCAATCTGAATGTGGATTATGAAAAGAGTTCAACTTGCATTTAAACACCAATGCAGAACCATCAGTGGTGATAATAATAAAAGTAAAAATCAGCATCTCAGGCTGGTTTGAGAAACAGCATAAAATACCATAAAAATGGATGTGGCTGGAATTAACCAAGTATACTTTGAAGAGGGAAGAAACAAGGTGATCTGAGGCAGAATCTCGGAGATTTGAAGTCCCTCAAAAATGAGAAGTTGCTAGAGAAAAAGAAGACTGAGGAAAAAGCCAAAAGTCAAGGGAGAATAAGATTTTCGCTATGTTGCATTCACCTGACTGATAGATCAAGAAGAGTAAAATCTTTGACAATGATGAGATCACTAAGGTCCTTCATTTATTTTCTGTGGACTGCTAGAAGAGGTATTGGAAAAAGTCTAGGGTAGAAATGGGGGAAAGGCCTTCAGGTGTTGAGTGCCAGCAGCATATTCAATAGAGCTGGAGGTGAAAAGGAGGAGAATGGGACGGTGGGAGTGGAGAAGCAGAGTCAACATTTTATTTTTCTTTTTTTTTTCCTAAGATAAGACTTACTGTGAGAGAAGACCCAGAAGAGATTAAGATGCTGAAGAGTAAGCTATAGGGACATCATATAAAAGTTCATGTCATGAAATAAAGTATCTGGGGCAGGTTGTATGCTCAAAGAAGAGTGCAGACAAGAAACTTTTGCAGGTGAAATGAGAGAAAAGAGTTATGGGTGAGGAAGATCAAAGACAAGGCCAATAAAAAGGAAGAAAAAATTCAAAGTATGCATTGACAATTTTCTCTAGAGAGGAAATGGCTCACGTATGGAGGTAAAACAAAATCTGGGAAAGCAAAGGTAGCAAAATAGCTAAGAGAGTTGCAGTTGTTCAGCCTGGAGAAGAGAAGGCTCCAGGGAGACCTTATAGCAGTCTTTCAGTACTTAAAGGGGGCCTAAAGAAAAGGTGGGGAGGGATTTTTATCAGGGAGTGTAGTGATCGGATGAGGTTTAATGGTTTTAAACTGAAAGAGTGTAGATTTAGATTACATATTAGGGAGAAAATCTTTACTCTGAGGATGGTGAATCATTGGAACAGGCTGCCCAGAGTTGTGGATGCCCCATCCCTTGAAGTGTTCAAGGCCAGGCTGGATGGGGCTTTGAGTAACCTGGTCCAGTGAGAGGTGTCCCTTCCCATGGCAGGGGAGTTGGAACTAGATGATCTTTAAGGTCTCTTCGAACTCAAACCATTCTATGATTTTATGGTTCTATGAAAATGGTCAGAGTCCCTTCCTGCCGGTTCCTGCGCTTGGGTCACAACAACCTCATGCAGCACAACAGGCTTGGGGAAGAGTGGTTGAAAAGCCACATGGCAGAAAAGGACCTGGGGGTGTTGATCAGCAGCCAGCTGAATATGAGCCAGCAGTGTGCCCAGGTGGCCAAGAAGGCCAACAGCATCCTGGCTTGTATCAGGAATAGTGTGGTGAGCAGAATTAGAGAAGTGATCATCCCACAGTACTTGGCACTGTTGAGGCCCCACCTCAAATACTGTGTTCAGTTTTGTGCCCCTCACTAAGAAGGACACTGGGATTCTGGAGCGTGTTCAGAGAAGGGCAACGAAGCTGGTGAGGCGTCTGGAGAACGTCTAGAGGAGCAGCTGAGGGAACGGGGGTTCTTTAGCCTGGAGAAAAGGAGGCTGAGGGGAGACCTTATTGCTCTACAACTACGTGAAAGGAGGTTGTAGAGAGGTGGGAGTTGATCTCTTCTACCAAGTAACTGGTGACAGGACAAGAGGAAATGTCCTCAAGTTGCACCAGGGGAGGTTGAGGTTGGATATTAGGAAAAATTTCTTCACCACAAGGGTTGTCAAGCATTGGAACAGGCTGCCCATCATCATCCCTGGACGTATTTAAAAGACAGGTAGATATAGTGCTTAGGGACATAGTTTAGTGGTGGTTTTGTCAGTCTCAGATGAAAAATTGTGATGAAATGAACCAAGAGAATCCCAAGCTAAAATTAGAGGGGAAGGCTGATGGAGAGGAGTTGGAGGGACAAGAGATGGCAACATGGATAGAAGGGAAAAGAAGTATCAGCTACAGTGCTGTGTGGAGGATAAAGAATGGGAAAGGAACAGAGAAAGGGCTTACAAGGAAAGCCCAACTTTTCCACCATGGCCAAAGCCAGGAAGGGAAGGAGAGAGGAGGAAAGGCTTCTGCAAGTAAAAGTGGCTGCAAACAACAGACACAGACCTAATCGTTGCCAGAGTGAGATTTTCACATCTCCTGCTGGAAAACCAGGAAAGCCTACTTCCTCAGCTCACGGAGGGCAAAGGAAGGAAGGGAGATGGGATAAACTCATCAGTGTCTGTGAAGAACTTAGATACAAAGTGATAGGAATGTTATATAAGGAAAGAAGGTAGATTATATTCCTAAAGATTTTCTTTCCAGAATCTAATTAACCATATTCACAGCAAAGCTGTGAGAGATCGAAGCACAGAAGGGAAGGTTTCAGGAGTGACTACTTTAAAATATACCTGCCAGGAGCCAGCTCTTAGAAAATCATTTTAATTTCCCCTGATCTTGTCTGGATAGAGTTCAAAAGCCTTTTAAATCTTGTTTTGGCCTCCTGCCTTCATAGCTGTTTATTTCCTATGATTTTTATCCAATTCAAACTTTGGGGGTTATTTCACTGAGCTGGTTCAAATTTAGCTGATACATCCCTTCTTTCTTAGAGCAATATCTTAAATGACTGGAACTTCATAATGGTAAGAGCTTTTCTGTGATAAGTGAAAGAAAATGGTGATGCTGGTCGCTTACTAAAAGTCTGGTGCCAGACAAGAGAGTCCAACCTTTAGATGACCTTCAAGCAGAGCTGACAGTAGACAGGACCTTCTGTCCTGCAGATTTTTGCAACAGTGCCATGTATATTTTCCTCTAGAATCACAACAACAACAAATAATATGTATATATTTGAAACTTCATATAGCAGTAAAATTCTTAAAAAAAATTTGTTGTAATTCAAATTTTCAAAATGTTAACTTCTACTTAGTCACACATTTGTCTTCACAACTGCTTGAATGCCCATAGAGTCTCATGAAGGCTGCACTTCAGATGCTTTCCATTACCTGCCACTGTCCCACAGCACGCCCAGTCCACTGCAGCCCCTGAGGCACAGCAGTACATCTGCTGTGGATGAGACCACATAACTTCAGAGGAGAAGGTTTTTCTAAGTGTTGTGGTGGGCAATTGTTGGTACATCATAGTACTTACTTGGAGGCCTGAGGCTATTTGAGCAGACACGGGTCTTCTAAACACAGCAAAATTTTTTTCTGTACTGGTTTGTGGAAACAAAGTTTTTTGTAGGGGATCTTTCCCGGGCAGCTTCAACTCAGAGATGTTTCTAACCAGGAAGTACCTCCCCCCACCCACACAGGCCCTGCTAGGGCCTTCGGAGCTCTGGAGGGCTTTTGAGCACCCGACTGATTAGACTTGCTTAGAGCCAGAATGGGAATTAGAGGTGACCAGGAAAATAGAGTTGTTCCCTTTTGGGTTGTTTTTTTTTTCATTTTTTTCTTTTCAGTATACAAAGAAGACCTGAAAAGTATTTTCATTTTTGAACTCTTTACATTGACAAATCCTCTTTATATTGGTCATTCAAGCCTACCATGGGTAAGAAAAGAACTAATGAAATAGTGAAGTCAGAAGACCCAAGTGGAGGCAGGCTGAGGAGAGAAAACACCTCAGGCAGGCAGTTTAAAATTCTGGTATTTTTCTTAACACCTATTTATCTTCAGTGGATTAACAATTTAGGTAAATGGCACCAGTGTCAAGGAGTTACCACCTCAGTCCCTGCAGTTGTGGAAACACAGGGACCACATACATTCTCAGTGGGCATGTCTACATGATTGATGATACTGAAACACCTATATCAATTATAAGTCCTGCTGTTTTTATTTTGGCAGAAATCTGTGTAAAGGAACTTTCCTGTTGGCACTGTGTAAGTTTATTGAAGCCAGTGAATTGATTTAGAATGAACTGGAATGTTCATATTAACATTATTTACACCATCCTGCCCAGGAAGAAAAAAGATGGCTAAGAGAAGGTTTCACAGTCAGCGTAAGTTCATGAGAGATTGTCCTGCCATCCGAAAACATAGGTTTTCCCCCTGCAAGCAAGGGCACAATTTGTGTCCCTTTGATGGCAGCTTAATCTCAGACTGTCCTAAACCAGTCACGAAACCACAGCCTTGTATGCTTTCCTTGGTCTTTGGATTTTTCTGCACAGACAAGATCTGAGACCGCAGGTCTCCTGCTAAAGCCAAGCAGAACAAGGTATGGAATTGCCAGACTTTTAAGGAAAAGAATGAGGAGGAAAAACTGTCTCAGGGAAACAAATGTCCCCTTGCTTTATCTCATAAGACTGTTTAGAGACATCCTTAGTGGATCATCTTTATGATAGGAACTTCCAAGCACCTCAGTAGTTCAGGATCACAGGTCTCCTCACCAAAAAGGTGAGTTTCATACTGTGGGGCTGGCTGCAGGTGGTTCAGTGAGTGTCAATAGTTTTGTATTTGCCCTCTTAAGTTCTGTCATAAAGGTTTGGTTTGGTTTTACCCAGACAACTAATGTTCTGAAGGTACCTTACTGCTAAATCCTGTCTGGGGACAGGGAGCCTATGTTTAGTATGAGGTAGCCACAGGCCTTTCCTTTTTAAGTGTAAAAAGCTGTGTTTCTTATTGTATGCAAGAGCTATTCCACAATAAAAACACATGAAGACAAGGCTCTTAACTTTTACCAGAGGAAAACTCACTGAAGTCAGCCTCGCATGAGATAACAGGGCTGATCTTAGTGAATTTACCTTATGGCAAAACTAAAGCACGTTGCCTGTGCTGTGCTGTGCTTTTACCTCTGGCTACCTGAGTATATTGCCTGTCTGGGGGGGCGGGTAACAGAGACCACACATATAAAGCCAGTTTAGGTGAAGCCAGCAGTCTCTCCTTGCCTATTTTACACCATAATAAGGCTGTCTTGGTCTCTGCTGGTATTTTTTACCGCAGGACTGTGAATTTGTGTTAATTATCCATTGGGCAAAAGCTACTTTTTTTTTTTGCCTGTAAAGATAGTCTCGGCAAAGCGAGGCTGCAGCTGAGGCAGAGGGCAGGAAAGCCTCTCCGAGGGGTCTGCTGCTGAGACACACTTGTGCATGCAGCATGTACATCTGCATTCTTAGACACATTAGCGTCAAAAAACCCACAGCACACTGGGAACTTAGTGCGGGCTAAACTGTAATGCTCCCTCTCTGTGCAATGCTGGTATCCTATAATTTTGCCTCAGGACAGGCTTAGCCAAGCCTGCATACGTTTATCCGTATGAATAGCCGGTGTTTCATAGAAAGCAGGAAGCATACCAGGTGGGCTTGCCAGCCAGGGGACACGGTTTTATTTACAAGGAGCGAGTGCGTATCGAGCGCCTCACTCCATATTCCCATGTTACCTAGACGCCCAGCTGGTTCTTGCAAAGGCGGTTTCCAGGGCTTGTTGCTTGAAGCCTGCGTGTTGCTGTCGTGGGGAGGTTTGGGATGGTGGGCCACACCGGTTTGGAGTATGTTCGCCTGCTACCGCGGGTAAATTCACTTAGGAGGCTTCTCCCTCTTTCACCCCTCTGCTATTTTTTTCCCCCTTTTGATTGAGGACAGAGGAGCCTTTGAAAGCTTTTGATAAACTTATGTAATTGGGTATGTTTTCCAAAGCACAGCTCTGTTCTTTCCAGGGGCTTAGCTAAGAACATTATTCCGATTCTTCTCTAGACCTTCAAAAGTGCCGATCCTTTCAAACGTGTGCAGTGTGAAGGATTACAAATTTGTTTTTCAAAGGACCCCAAATCCCTGCTGCTTTCATCAGTTCCCCTCCTTGTGCCCCCAGTTTTCCTTTCCCCCCCACCAGCCTCGCAGCCCCAGCTCCAAACCGCAGGACGCTGACGCTCCCTCTTCTCCTGTCCCTCCACCGCTCACTTTTTCATCTTCTTTTCAGTTCCTCCCCCACCATCCATACCCCCAATATTTTTTATATGCAAACAAAAGTGCAGAGAAGCTTTGCCATGGCAGCAATGCCGCAGTGGGCCCTCCCCTCCCTGTGCATGCGAGCTCTAAACTTTTAAAATAATGGCCTGAAAAGAACAGGAAGGGGACAGCTTGAGGCAGAGAAAGAGAGCGAGAGAGCGAGCGCAAAAGCAATGAAAAGTGGGACAAAACCATTGGAAATGCATTCAGGCTGACATCACCACCCTTTCCCACAGTGGTCATTCACTTAGGAGGCTGCAGTGTCCATTCACTGTCTTAAAGCTAGCTTTCTAGAGCCCTGGGAGACCATCTTTCCCGGCCTGAATGCCTTTTTTGTTGTGAAACAGTGAACTGTTTCTGAAACCCTGCATAAAGGGCTGAGTAATTCACTGCAGTTGCCAGGAAGTCTGAGCCACTTGTGAGCTAACAATAGTTAACTTTATCTGCCGGCCCAAGCCCCCCTTCCAGCTGTAGGTCCCGAATTCTAATAAGGGCTTTACTCATGCCTCTGAGGTTATGGTAATATTTTATACATCTTTTTTCGTTAAGACACAGTCATAGCTACTGTTGAGGCACCGGAGGGAAGTGCTGTCGATTGACGAGGGCTGGGGGGGAAAGCGGGGGAGAAAGAAAGAAAACAGCTTTTTATATCAGGCAGGCAGTTTGGCCGTTTTATACTAGAAATATAAACTTGGTTTGGGGGAAACTGGGGAATGTAATTTTTTAAAAAATCACATTAGAAACCCCAGAGTCAAGCAAGACCTTATGATTATTTTCTATCTATGAAATAGCCTCAGCTTTTCATATTTTGGGGTGATTGTTTTTACTTTTTACTCTCCTCCTTCTCTGTCCCTGCACTGAGGGCACGGTGGTGACAAGGAAGCCGGTGAATCATGAGGGAAGTAAGATGAATTTGTTTGGGTTTCCCTTTTAATCTGGATTTGGATGTTGATGCTCAAAAAAATTCTGCACAGTGACAGCACAGCTGTGTATAAGTGGTGACACAAAACAGTGATTCATACAGTGGTCCTGCGATGCCGATAACCACGGCGTGCCTTTGAAAGATGTGGATCATCAATTTTCTTCTTTACCTTCTGAACTGGTTGCTTTCCTGAGAGCTAATGAAATCAAGTTCAGTGCAAGAAAAGTTCTAAATTATCCCTTTGGCCTCCAACATTTTGGAAAAGAAAAAAAAAATAATATTGCTTATTCCTCACTTTTAAGCAAATGATCACTGGGAGTGGAATTTATTTCAGAGCATCACTGTGAACATTCCTGTTCAAGGTAAAAGATAGCACAGCTTGAACAACTCTTCCATGTCTTTGGTGTATGTGTCTTGCTCGCTGTGCCTTGAGAAATAGCATTAGAAAAGCCTGGATAGAAATAAAAGCACATTTTTCAAAGTTCCACTCAATACTTTATTAATGTTTATAAAAAGAGATTGAAAGATGCATACAGATTTTGTAAAACTAAACCACAGAGATATACTTGATGTATTCCCCTCGCACAGCAATACTGTTTTCTTGATCTGTACTCATGACACCAACTGATGCCAGTGGGAGCTGCATATGTTGTGGATGAGGTCACTACAGGGTCACTGCATAGTAAATAAGTTGCTTGGCTTTTTGGGTAAGTTCAAGTATTGAATCGCTTTCATATCTTCTCTCCGAGTGACCTTTACCAGAGGGGAATACCATGCTCTGATGGAGTGACAGATTTGAACTGGCCCTTTTCCTGTCTAACAGCAATGACTTCTGAACTTCGCTGTGGGTTTGTCTTGACAAGAATGAAAAGCTGCTTTCAGACAGTGGAGGCTCACAAGCGATGTGTTGTGTGTGTGCACACATGGGGGCTCATACATCCTCCCCCCCCCCCCCCCCCCCCCAAATACTCTCTTTTCTCCTAACCCAGATGAACCGAGAGAACAGTCAGACATGAGTGTGGCAGAGCACACAGGTAGCAGGCAGGGGGGAGAGTGGGGACGCAGGAGAGCCATTTTAAAGGCGTTTATTAATCATGAACTAACTGTAGAGTCATCAAAGCTACCCCTGTGGCCCTGACTGAAAGCTCTGATCTACTGGTAGTGTGACTTTCTCTCGGCGTGGACTGCTTCTGCTCTTGAGCTGGGACACGTGAGCTGAAGCTGACTGTGTTGTATTTTGACAACCCTTTTAAATAAAATGAATTTATTTGCTAATCTTTTGGGAGGAGGGAGTATAAATTAGAGGGACTAAGAGCATACAATGGAGAGAAAAGGAATCCAGTTTTCTAATTTACAGTGACCTTCAGGATTTGCCGTAAACCTTTACCACCCCCAAATGGACATTTAATCTCATTCTGGAGATAAGTTTTGATGCATGTAAAAAATCTGACCACTTTTTTACATGCCCAAATGCAGACCAAGCTCTTTTGAAAGCCATGACCTGTGATGTGGACTTGAAATTTGTTCCTTAATATATTCATTTGCCACATGTGTCTGTATGATGAAATCCCTCTCTAATCACCTCCTCCCTCTCAGAGCACCAGAAATACTCCAAGCAACTGTATGCCTCGACTAGATGCAATATGATTTCATTCTCTCACTCCATTGGGCTATTTACCTACCAAAATGTGTGATACTGAGGAATCACCATCAAATTTGAGCATGACAGGATGCCAGGAAAACACAAAACAAACCCAGAAAGGATTAAAAAAATACAGTAGCACTCCTATGTTCCAAACTGATAGGCAGGATTTCTTCTGGAAAAAGACAGTGATTGAGATTTTTTTCCTTTTTAGATAACCAGGTCAAACATTTTACATCCTGTGTTGTGAAATGTCAAAACCTCAGTTGTGGATTTACCTGGGATGTATGTCTCTCCATGGCTTTTATATTTTACTTGTGCTTTCAACTTCCATAAAGCAATCTCTTTGATCTCGGTGCCCTACTCAGCGCCTTTTGGCTCCTAATGCTTTGTCCTCTGCTTTTAGTGACTTCTTTTTTTTACTGTTTCTAAGTCTGGTCTCTCTTTCCTTCTGTTCTGGCAGACCTGTCTCTCACTCTCAGTTTTCATTTTTTTAGTGGGATTCTTTCTCCTCTCTTGCCACCTGGGCTGTGTCTCACTTGCTCTTGTTCACTCCCCTTTCAAAGGCTTCTTTGTTTCCAGGCCTCTCCTGTTGGACTTGGCTTTCTTTTTTATTAGAAAGTTCTGGCTCAGAAAACCTCAGCATCTTGTCAAGGACCACGCTAGCTCCTGGTAAGTATGTCCTACAGCCCTAGAGCAGCTCAGAGTTACCTTGGGATCTAAAACTCTGTGAAGAACAAATAGCTAACATCACACAGCTCACTCAGTGCTCTGCTCTTCTCCTGACAGCCTCTGTCATGGAAGAGGTGAGGTGAGAGATGCTCCATATTCATCGTGCAGGTTTGACTTGCCACAAGGCTCCTGCGTGAGAATATGCGACAGCTTTCCACCCATTTCGGACTTGGGGACAGCATGAAATCCCAGAAGGTGAGCTGTAAGAACAGACTGTAACTTTTCTGACCCAGTTCTTCCACTGGACCACAACGATTACCTAGGCTATTCTGTATCTGGCTTAAAAGAGATCTCTGCTGAGCCAGAAATGGCAGGGGACCCCTAGCAATAGTATCTGACCCTGAGAACCACAGAATTCCTCCTCACTCTCTTCCTCATGCAAGGGCCAAGGAAAGGCAAGTATTGTGAAAGCTGTAAGAAAGTTGTATGTGTGAATAAAGGGATGTTGCATCCCTATGCCAGTTCTTAGCTAGGATCCCTATTACAAGATAAAGTTGAGGCAGAAGAAAAGGCATTTCCTCTTTTTACATCTTTAGAGAGTAAATATTCTAAAATAAAACTGCAGAAGAGACAGTCTCTGTTACACCCAGCATTAGCATACCAAAGTCCCCTGTCTGAACCCAACGTTTGGAGTTTGCCTGTTCATTAGCTGAATTGCTCCATTTTGACGGCGCGCTGGTTTAGCACTGATGTAACACCTTCACAGTCAAACTCTCTGAGCCCAGTTTGAAAGACTGTACGCATTTCCTTCAGGTGGCCAGGCAAGCAGAGCAAAATGAAAGCTGCTGGTGGGTGAAGGGAATAAAAAAACAGGATAAGAGAGTGTGATATTTCTCAGAGCCACACTGGGGACGCTGCAGGAATCCTAAAGAGCACATCCAAGCTGAAAAGAGAGAGGAACACTTTTTGGCAGGAGTTGGTGCAAATGATTACTGTGCAAACACTGAGGGCAGGCCTGCCTCTTTTTTTAATGACTCAGGGAATAGATTTTGTCACAGGGGAACAGGAGACAACTCCTTTTTCTAATTTTTAATGCTTGCTTGTCTGTATAACACAACCAGAAAACTTCATTTCTGCGCTGGGAAATGCCACTTAAGAATAGAGCCACTTGTCCTTCATTCAGAAACCTGATGTTTGCCTAGGTATTCTCTCATGTCATCTTTGCCAGTGAAGTCTAATTTCAACGTGTGTCTTTATCTTTTCTGAAGCAGGAAATATTAATCACTAAATCTGATTGGTCTCACTGCTGCATACCCCAGGGCAGCTTTTTTAGCTTATGAAAACTGGTGTCAGTTGACATTGTCATCCACATGGCTTGATGAGTAAGAGCCGAAGCTGAGCTATTTCCATTTTAACTAGACAATAAAGCAGAGAAGCTGATAAACGCTGAGGTAGGGTAGATTTCAGCAGGGAGGTTTTTATGAAATGAAATTTTCTCATTGGCCTCATACCCATCCTATTACTGGAAATGGAGCTGCCTATGCTCATCCTTTTAATGTTTTTATTAAGAGATCTCATCAAAAGACAGGAGAAGACTGTGCAGCCAACTGAGAAAATTAAGGGGGAAAAGGCTTATTGTTATATAAATGTCCCTTCCTCCCACTTTTGCAGAGCTGTTCTTGATCCTTTCAAAGCAGTCTCCCTTCGAGAAAAGAAGATGCTGTTAGCTTGAATCATACAAAGAAGAAATTACAACAGTTAGTCTTTTCTGTTAATATTTTAGTCCATTAATGCCATTATTATTTATCTAGCACAAACTGAATGCCAGGGGCTTTTCAGATAGCAAACTACGTGTCCCAGTGCATGGGTGATACATACAAGAGGATGTGTGAGTCAGCATCTCATTAGGTGCTGGCCTGTACCTGAGGAGATGGGCACTGGTATCCCAGCTCTGTGGCACAGGGTAAGCCTGACTAAACACACTTGTTTGAAGTTGCTCCGCTCTCAGCTTTGAGGTATGAGGCCTAATCTCTCAGTGCATTACCTTTCCTGCTGGTAAAAGAGAAGCCACTACGCTTTGTCGCTGTGTCTTTAGATTTCAGAAGGTGTCAGGAAATGCAGCTTCCCATGTAGATAAGGACTACTTAGCATGCTGGGACATGCTCTCATTAGAGGCCTCCGTGCACTGGTACAGCATGATGCCTCAATAAATGCATTTTTTCCTCTGCCGGAACACTTTTTGATTTTCTGTACTCAGTTCCATAAACAAGCAGTGAAATTTCAAATGTATTTTTAACAAGTTTGTTCCATACCTCCTTTTAAAGTTCCTTTTTTTCCTTTGCAGGATGAATATTTTAAATTAGACAGAAAAGGTAAGGGGCAAGCTAAACGATAGCGGCAAGGCTTACGATACTTAGGATGAAGTTTATTCTAATCTCCTCCATTTTTTTCCCCTCCTGTGCTTCCTTGGAGAGAAGTTTGAATGGGAAGTCAGGCAGAGTTGATTCTTGATTTCTCTGGATACCACTATAGAGGAAAATTCACTACACTGAATTGTCTAAGCAATTGCCTAAACAGGCAATAGCTTCTGCTCTTAATAGATAGGATTTTCTAAACTGATGCACTTACCTGTCCTCTAACAAAGTCTCTGAAAACTGGAGATAAGAGGTTAACCTGGTCCAGAGAGTGTGCTCCATTTTGGGTGGAAGGGCTGAGGTTAAGCACATCCATAGGATCACTGCCACACATCCACGCTTCAGAGAGACCCCTCTGGTGATAAACCAGAAGCAGCAGGTTAAAGTCAGGGCAGAAAGGGAGAAGTAGCTGTGTTTCTTCTGACCCTCCCCACCTGCCCCAGGCCTTGTGCATGCCAAAACAGAGGTGACACAGGCACAGCAGAGTGGGACCTCTGAGATTAGTTGCTCACATACCAGGGGGTTTTGGGTTGGGGGGTGGGTCTGTGGCCCCAGACACACCTTCTCTATATGGATCTAGGAGATACAGGCATATATACATATAGCCCGTGCTATATACTTTACAGTCTCTGAAGCCTTTGGGTGTATAGTGCAATTCAGCTTGGTTTAGCTCAAAGAAAAGGTCCAGCAAAGATATTTGGTTTGGAACTCCTGCCTATACTGAACCACATTATAGTTTTGGTCCAGGTATATCTCTGCTATATCTCTGGCTGCAAACCTAACCCTCCTTTATACATAGGTTGATGCCTGTGTGCACACGTGGGCAAATTCAGGGGTCTCTGGGGAAGGCAGGCAGTCAAGTGGGGAATCCTGCACACTGGGAGCCCACTCGGAGCCCCGCTGATGAATACATAAAGGAGTGCTGGCTTCTGACGCTGCCAATTTCTTAACCTTTGGGATCATTAACAACTTCTCCCTTCCACTGGAAAAAAAAAGCCAGCAGTTCCTGCATTTTTCTGAGACACAAGCAAAGCATTTAGCACCACAAATAACCTCATAATTTGACAGGCAAAATGCCAGGAAAAATGAAAGCAGATTTATCCCTCCAAGGCCCTGAATATCTTAGTGATCCTTTACTTGTTTTTCAAATGCTATTTCCTTTTTGTTTAATCACAGGTTTGGGTCAAGGCACTCTTCAAAATATCATGCCCTGTCCATGTGCATTTTCTTAACCTTAAGGATGTTCACAGTTTCCTGCTTTGCCAGCCAAAACAAACGCCACACAGAAATGCCTACGTACGTCCAGAGCAGTCACTGAGTAGCTCTCATTTTTAATTTACATACAGATGGATGTACCATCCATCCATGTACTTTTTTTCCTTATGTGCAAAGCCAGCATCCACAGAGTTGGCATAACAAGTATTCAAGAAGCTGTATTTGCTGTGAAACTCATCAAAGGGAATTAGCTACAGTATGTGAACAACAATTTTAGGTGTCAGGGCTACAAAAAGAGCTGAGGTTGTTAAAGGCCATAGGCAGGCAGAATATTCAAGCCCCTTGAAAATTAAATAATGCTGTGTCTTCCCCAAGACACTTCCAGCCAAGGAGCTCAATGGGTTTTCACAAGGGCCGGGGAAGCTGGTGGTGCCCTGCGGTAGGGCCTGCCTGCCCCAGGCTCCTTGTTGGAGAGGAACCTTTGGGGGCTGTCTTGGGACTGATTGGAGAGGATGGGACTGTTCACCATCCCCTACCCATTCTCTGAAGGACCAGTCTTCCCCATCACAGCTGGCCATCCAGTCCTGCAGAAATACAATGCCTCAGCACAGTGGGTGTTCCAGAGCTCTCCTCATCTAGGGAGACATTCGTGTTCATGGGAGACAGTAACATAGCGCAGGGCTTCGCTGCCTTTCTGTGGGACTGCTGCAGCATCAGAGCAAGGTGATACATGCAGCAGTTGCATCAAGTCACAATAGGTGAAATTCTGACTGAGTATAGGGGAAAAAAGGTCACTGTGAGAGTGGTTCAGCACTGAAGCAAGTGCCCAGAAAGGCTGTGGACCCTCCCTCTTTGGAGATCTCTCCTCTCTCCCTAAGATACATCTTTTGGATTGGCACTTGGCTGCTTTTCTGCTAGGAAGAAAAGGTTTGAAGGTAACCCACCACTCTGCATACCTACCTGATTTTGAGGAGCTGCTCACATCCTGGCAGAAATTTTATGCAACTTTTTCAAAATGAAATGACTTGTTGAAGATCAGGCAGTACATTGGCAGCAGAGTGTGACCGTGCTCTGGTAGTCTGAGCACTAATGTTTTGTAGCCAGAAGATGCACTCTTTCCTGGTCCCTCTGAGGAAAGAATGAGGAACATTTCTGTGGGCAGCCTCTGCGAGGAACCTGTCGCCATAGTGAAATGCCAGTTGTGATTGTACTATGTAAACCTCCTGAAATCCATGTGTCAAGTGGCAAGAACTTAACCTTAAAATTAACCCCTACCAATCACATTAAAGGGAGAAGAATGACATATTTAATTTTGCTTAGTACTTACCAGGGAGAGAATGGACTCCAGTCTTGTTCATTAATATTTAATATTTGATTAAAACTTTATTAATTTTCTTCAATAAAAGGTTTAATGCCTGACTTACATCTACTTCTTGGATCCCAGTGGAACTCATCTTCTTTGTTATCAGCTTTTGCATTTGGTCTTGGGATCTTTTTAAAAGAATGTCTGGTTTTTCCTCCTCTTCTTCTTGACAATGAATCCTAGCGAAGTTAGCCAGACTGCAGGACAAAGACATTGCTACAGTCAGGATAGCTGTGAGAGCTGTACGCTGGCTGAGTTGCAAACAGACATGAACCTGTTTCTCTTGCAATCCGCAGCAGGATACTAAGGGGTTCAGCCCCTCAGGAGCCTCCCCCAAGCTGACTGTATGCTCCACTCAATGCAGAGAGGTAGCTAGCAGCACTGCACCATAATTAATTCATTCATTAGTCGTGCCATGATGAGATGCATGGCTGAGGTGACTACCGCAGGAGTGCTTTGGGGATTTGGGAGTAAATATAAAACCGAGCCCTGCTGCCATGCAGGCACAGACTCATGAAGAGGACACCCACCCTGGGGCAAAGCCTGTCTGGTTGGGACACAGCGGGTGGAAGGTGGGGGGAGAAAGGGAGACTTCTGTTCGATCGGTGCAATTTCTGCATTGCAGAAGAATTTGTAAATGGTTTCTTGGTGTTCTGGATTTTCTTTTTTCCCTTCCTTAATGCCGTGAAATTTCCTGTGTTATGGAAAACACAGGTCCTTACTTAGGTTTTCAGGTCAGCAAAAATTTGTGATTGTCTAAGATGAAATCACTGTGACTTTTCCCTGTTTTTGTTTGTGATACACGCCACATACAGGGAATGCATCACATGCACCTTCAGAGCTGAAAGATGAAGTTGAGGGAGTGGTTCTGGATTTGTGTGTAACAGTGGTTAATTTGGCCAAAAGCCTGTGACAAGGGCAATCACAAATGATTTCTGAAGTTGATTGTATTATTCTATCACACAGAAAAGGCAAACTACAGGCCCATTATTCTTTCGCTGGATATGATTAATTCCCATTGATTTAATCACTGCTGGGGAGTGTGTTAGGCGGGGACGGAGCAAGGGCCCAATCGCAGAAATCCACACATTATCTCTAATCCTAAATTTTCCTCACTGAGAGTCACTGAAAGGCCTTGGCTACAGGATGATGTTCACACACCTATTTTTTTCTGCTGTAAACAGCAAAACATGTTATGAACAGTGTGCAGAATATGGATAGTGAAGTCAGGACTCCAAGATTACTTCAGTGCTTATGGTAAAGCACTGCCAGTCTGGATTTGAGAGGCTGCTAGTATCAGGCTGCAGGGTCTCGACAAAGCAAACAAATCTCAGCGAAAATGGAAACACCTTTCCTGTGACAGGACTGCCACTGCCTACACAGCTATTGGCAGTTTGCAAAGCCTGTGTAATTGGTCATGGGGATAAAGGACAGAAATATTTCTAGATGCAGCACTTTTCTGCTGATTTCAGAATCGCCCTGCAAAACAATATGACCATTCTCACAAATTCAGCTCTTGTATGTTCCTTTTTTCTTCTTGAGAACTGTCTCCTTTCTCCAAAAAAGAACAGTGTCTGCCAAGGACACCTAATCCCTATTCCTTGCTCCTAGGGGGTTCATTCATGTGGCAAGAAAGACCACAGCTTAGATGAGTGACAGTGGGCTGATGTTCTAATTTTGTTCTTCTACTTTCCTTTTGTTTTACAATCTATTCAGGATTAGAAACTTTCTTAGGAGATGTAATTCTCCTGAAATGGAGTTTCTGTCAAAAAAAGTAGTGATAAGAGGAAATCTTAAAAAGTTTGAAACTTCTTGTTTCAGTGGTCTGTAACAGAATAGTGTTTCAAAAAAGCCCATAAAAATATTTTGGTTTGACATTTTCCAAATGAAACTTTTTGACCTTTTGTGTCAAAATGGCATTTTTCATTTTAAAAGTGACCTAAACTAAGAGGAAACAAAGCTCATCAAGGGAACCAAACACCTGGAGAATGAAAAGTACGTTTCATTTTGGATTGAAGAGTTTCGTCTGAATCACCCCATCAAGAAACCCAAAATAATTTACTGTGATCAGAATGGTATTTCCCTGATTCATCAACATAGGACAATAATAATAAAAACATCACTTAAAAGCCTCAGCTTTAAGCTGAACATGGTTGGATAAAGTGAACATTTTTTCCTTTGATTTGCAGTGACAGCAAAACCCTGAATGACAAAAGAACTGCCTAAGATGCTTCTAATTTCTCTGGTGAGTTGGAGCAGGTCAGTTACAAAAACACAGCAACAGCATACCCAGCCCCTACTTTTTGGTGATGTGAGAACTATAGCTGCGGAGAGTAAAGTGAATCATGAAAAAATTAGGCTGACGGTCAGCCCTGAAACCATCCAGCTGCAACTCAATTTCTGAGCCGAGGCACTACCAGCTCTTTTGAACTGTTATCTTCTCTCACCCAAACACAGACCTAAGACCTTTAATTTTGTTGCTGAAGCCCCGCGTTACTGACCTGGCCGCCCCAAACTGCTTCCTTGGAGCTCTTACCACATCCCCTTCAGCACTGTGGCTGCTGCCCATGTGCACTGAGCTCGGAGGCTAAAAATACCCCCAGTTACAAATGCTACCGCATAGCAGGAGCATTTCTTTCTCCCTGTGAAATCCCTCCGTGTGTATTGTGTTACTGGCCTAGCACATGCTGTCTGGGATTAACCGGCCCATGAAACCAAAACCTGCCAGGGGCCAGTGCAAACTCATTTCTGCCTCCGGACTGGAGCCCCACCTTGAGGGCAGGTGGGAGACTCAGCCGTGCTCTTCTCAGGTGCCTTCTCTGGGGGTTGTTCCCTCAGAGGGCTTGGCATCTGTTTTACTTCCCTTCTTCAGGGATAGTCCAGACTTGGTAAGAGGTGGTGGTCAGTGCTCCTCTCCCTGGTCCCCATAGTGACTTCCCCTTCATGCTGCCGGGCATTTGAGCTCTGTTGCAGTTCCTCTGCTTAGTGCTGTCACCCAAACTCACCTTTCACATGAGAGTTTTCCTCCTTCTTTCCTTTGGGAAGTCTTTCAAACCTTTGAGGGGCTGGGAAGGGGCTTGGTGAGGCCCCTGCCAGAGGTACGTAGATAGAGCAGGGGACAAGTGTGTAGGAAACTTAACTTTGTGTAGACTATACCATCCAGACACTTTGGCTGTCACTCCTTACCCTGTAAATCAATCCATGCAATCTTACCAGCATGAGTAGAGCTTCCTTTTTTATCTGTGCATGAGGTCAACATTTGGCTTAGAGTCTGTCCTTGCCTTTGTGGGTGTGTGTATATATATGTATAAAAATAGCTAAATAGATACATATAAGTTAATGAAGTTCAGCAACTCTATGAAATTAAGAGTAGAAATGTCACTGTAGTAGCTTAAAAAAATAAGTGATGCAAGGCTTAGCCTTTTCAGACTACCCTTTTGCGTTGCAAATGCTTCTGCAAACAGGGTGTCAGGAGGGACTGGGTGACTTAGGAAGTTTGTGATGAGGCACGGAGCCCTTCCTTCACCCTTCGCTGTCTGGTTGAGATGTGACTCCATGCAACAGTGCCTGAAGCTTGCTCCCATCAAGAGTGGTTTGTTATTTATGTTGTTTCTGCTTCTCTTCAATGGACAGAGACCTCTCAGAAACTTCCAGACCCTTCGGCCTGAGCTGAGGTTCCCAATTGGAAAAAAGGCTGTGAATAGAATAGGTGAAAGAAGGTATATTCTTTCTTTTTCCTAGTTCAGGCCCAAGGTAGACTGGCATGGCGTGGTGCCATGGGCATAGCTGCACTTTCCTAGCCCTGGGCAATGAGGGCTTTGGGACCCTGGATATACTTGCAGCATGTTCCACGGGCACTATCGCTGGGTGTATAAAAGAGCAGTTTATTACAGCAGAAGCTCTGCTGATAGCACGGTGCCCGCAGTGCACTCACAAGGATGGCTGGATTATTAAGGGATGTAAAAAGAGCCTTTTAGAAGTGTCACTCCTACACACAGGGTGCAGCAGGAGGTGCACAGCGGCGGTCTGTGTGTCACTCACAGCGGGGATAGCTGGCACAATGGCTTCTGTTTTTGCTGCCTGTTCAGTATTATTTGTTTTATGTTGATACTGTCTATGCACTTAAAGAGATTATATGTTTTTCCCATGGCATAAACAAAATGACTTGCATTTTGCAAGGAGAGTAATGGTAATGAGAAGTCAGGCTTCAAGGGGGAATGATGGTAAGGTTGACGCAAGGAGAAATAAATCTCGTATGCTCAACTTGGTCTGAGCTGACTGCCATTTCTTTAAATAAATTAATAAAGTCAAGTCCTCGTGTTCTTACCTTATGGGGAGGGGGAGAAAAGGGAATGAACTGCGACCTCACATCGGGCAGCATTTTTAGTAGCTGATCTCTTACCATTAGCTCCAATCCAGCTTCAAACAAGACACGAGTTTGCTGGTTCTCCTCAGGCTGATGTCAAACCTTTGCCCTCCCGTAACCATCCCCTGCCTTGAAGAAGCCCAGAGCTAGACGTCATCACAGAGACGGAGGATGATGTAAGAACTCCTCTGAAGCCAGCCGGGCTTAAAAGGTCACTTTGGGAGCAGCTCTGGCCCTTCTCCCCCTACCCACATCAACCTTCCCAGCCCCAGCTTAAGTGCGTGGCCATGAAGTAGACTGCAATGGGAAGGGGCAATCGTGCTATTAATAACTCTGAATTGCTGCTCCCTGCAAGGTGCTGAGCATTCGTTTGTCCTTTGTTCCCAGGGGACAACATACTGTACATTGCAGCCATTTGTTGTTTGGGGTTTTTTTTTTTTTCCCACCCAAATACAGAACAGTGGCAGCTGAGCCGCTGTGTGAGAATAGCATTAAAATGTGTAATGCACCATAAATAAACAGAAATAGACAGGCAGGAAGCTGTGGTAATCACTGCTTTGATGTAGCATGAATTATGATGTGTGTATATATGTGAGTGAGTGTGCGGGGGGAGGGTAGGATGGGGGGAGTCGTGGGGGGGTGCTTTAAGGGCTTCATGTTTCTGGCTGTGCTTGTTTTGACTCAGCTGCTGTTGCTCTGGGAAGAGAGTGAACCCAGCCTGCCATTTACGTATCTCCATCTTCGCACTGACAGCTGCTGTCCCTTGACTCAGAGGAAAGGGATCTCAACCTCCACCGCCTGTTCCCTTGGCGTCCCTCCCTCCTTGTCCCCTCTGCCCCCGTAGCATGGCAGAAGGGGGAATCCTGGCTGTCTCCCAGCGACCGGGTCACTCCTCCTGCCACACAGGGAGGATCCTGTAACAACCTGGGCTTCAACGTCACCTTCCAGAAGTAGCTGATTTATGTTTCTTGGGTCTATATCAGGCCGTTGGGTTTTTTTCCCCTGCTGACTTCCCACTGCTACTGGGATAGTGAAAGCGGCAATGGACGTGTTGGAATGGGCAGGTGAAGTTATTAACAGCTCAGCGTCATGTTTCCCTTGAGGTACTGAACATTAAAAAGATGGCTGTTGGATCCTAGTGCTCTGAGATCAGTAAGATACCCACACTAAGTGGAAAGAGATTCAAAAAAAAGCAGCACGGGTGTCTCCTTGTTGATTATCTCCTATCGGCATCCCAGGGCCTCCTATAGCTGGCCACAGCAAGCCGCTTGTTTGGAATAATCTCCTGCCCATCCCTGCTGCAGCAGCAAGACAGCTTATTAAAACAGCCCAGCTTTCTTTTCGTCCTCTTTGTGTTAATGTTTTACCTGGAGCCAATAGTCTCCCTCTGAAAAACTTGTTTGGTCTGAATAGCCACAAATGAGTCTAACAGTGCTTAAGTGCTGCTCAGGTTCAATGAATTCTCTGACCTTATGATAATTTAGGTGTCACAGGGCACCAATAAATGCCAAAAACTGTCTTCCAGCCTGTAACTAGCTGCATAAGCGCTGCACGGTGCTCAGCCAGCCTGCGAGGCTCATTAACGAACCCTGAGCAGCAGCATCCCTCCTGCCCGGCATCCATGCAGGCCCTTCTGCAGCTCCTGGCCAGAGCGGGGCTGCTGCCATCAGCTCCACCTTATCCCACCCACCTGGTTCAGCCCTGGGCTCTGCTCTCAACCCCGGAGTGAAGACACCAACTAAAAGGTTCACTCTTCTCGTAGAAGCGCCGTTTCCTTGCTGGGGGGGAGGCAGAGAAATCGCAGGGCTTGGCTCTGCTGACAAGCAGCTGTCTCAAACAGGGAAAAGGTTTAAGAACCCAGAACTGGGAACACTTAAATGTTTACAAATTTTTCAGTCAAGTCTGACCAGCTCAGATGGTCATAATGAACTGCTAATAATGGGTAAAGATTTTTTGAAACAGTGCTATATTGACATAACTGAAGGCCACGCACAGACTCTCCGAATGAAGGAGTGGTTTTAGTTCAATGATTTCAATGGGAATTTGGCACCTAAATATCGCAGGGAATTTGGTGCCTAAATATCTCTGAGCTATATTTTTCCTGTTGTTGTCACTTAACACAGTCACTCTTTATTTTAATATCATTTTAGCGAAGAAGGAAGCTTGTACATTGAAGTCTTTCTATGTATAGGGACTGCAATGCATAAAAGCAGCAGGCAGCCCTGCTATTTTTCTCCAAGGAATAAAGATGCACCTTGGTGAAGCTGAGTTGTTAAGGCTTTAACTAATCTCTTCCCGACTCAGCAAGGAACTGAAGGATGTGCTTAACTTTACTCACAAGCTTTAAAAAGTTTGTGAAACAGGTGAAGCCTTGCTACTGTGTGGCATAGCTGCACGCTAATGGATGCATTAGAAAATGCTGTCACAGTGCACATATATTGCCCCACATGGTAATTACTCAAATTGCAAGACAATTATCATTCCAATACTGAAATAGCTGACTTGCACTTGCTTCACAAATGTTAGCAACACCTTCCTCATTCAGACCTAGCTGTCCTAATTCTGTATTATGTTGTAGCTCCGTTGCCCTCCAGCAACACAAAAGGCCTAAAGAGGCCAGAAATAGCCTCTGGGGAGCAATCTCCGACATAAGATGTTCATCCCGGCCCATCTGTTGGCATACCACAGCGCCTCAACACTAGCTCGCTCCAACTGTCTCATAAACCTCTGCCCAGGGCCCTTGTTGGGAAGGGGCCATGTGTTTGACATGTGCAAGCAGAGAGCACCGCCTAGCAGTTACTCAAAAGCAGCCTCTGGTCCTAGGGGCTAAATTAAACTCAGCTTGGGAGACTACAATAATTTATGAAGCACTTCTTCCCTTCCCTTTCCTACCCCCCTCCTAGCCCCCAAACACCATGTCCTCCTCCCTTCCCACTCCCTGGCTGTCCCCCAGCAGACCCTTGTTAGCCCTTCTGCCTGCGGAGAGGTCGAGTCGGAGCAGGGGAGACAGTGCAGGACCTGGCAGGGAGCCAGTGATGGTGTATTTTGGAGTAGGTGATGAGCAGAAGACGGGAGGGAAAAAAGCAAGCTGTGGCTTCTTCATCTCAGTGAGCAGCTCCCTGCAAAGAGTGGCAGGATGAACCCCAGGAAGCCCACGGTGTGCCAGCCCCTGTTTCTGGAGACAGCATAGACAAGTGGGATGTCTCTGCTTTCATCCCAAGGTGCCAGCTCATGGTGAATGGGCAGAGGGTCACAGGCAAGAAGTGGGACTCCTTGTCTTTCAGAGCTACAACCTCTCCCTATCTTTTGCTCAGAACAGAAACATTCTCCTGTCTGCTTTTTCAAGTTCTCCGTGGCTCTGTGCTCCAGTGGGAATAGAGCTGATGGGTCTCCTCTCAATGGGACCACAATGGCCCTGGGCTTTCCGACCCTGCTGCTGAAAAGCAGAACAGAAGGTTGGCCCACTGTCCACCTGCCAAGCACTGATAATTCAGACACTGGGTACCCTCTTCTTCTCTTCCTTCATTTGGATGTTGCTCTCGACATAAATCACACTTCTGTTATACACAATATTCTCAAAACTGTTACACTACTGCAAAAATTATGTAAAGATGAGAAATATCAACTGCCCTTGTCCTGAGATTACCTCTCGCTCTTTGTAAAGACCAGCCTTGATAAAGTAACAATATATAATGGCTTCTCCTGTATCATATCTCCTTTTTGTTAACTTTAAAGGCTCAAACCTTCTAATAAGAACATGAAAGTTTTTAACACTCTTTCTTGTACAGAGGAAAAAATAAGTACTAAACTTCAAATGAACATAAGGGTATTCTGCAATGTAAGAGTTATTTGACAACGCAAGCCTGACTATAGCAAATTATTCTGATAATTTCTGCAAGTATATAAAGCATACTTAAACCAGCCCAAATGTTGGTATATCCAGAATTCTGAGAATTTTTTACTTCCTTTGCATTGCAGAAGAAAAATGGATTTTTTTTTAATGAAAAATTATTGACACTTCAGTTCTGCCCAACTAAAGTTGACAGAAGGTTTGTCATTGTCTTAAATGAAGTCAGAATCACACCATTGTGGTCCTGTTTAGTGTCATAAAATTGCCAAGCTGCCAGTTTCCTGTTGGCTTGTTAATGGCTTTTTTTTATGATATTTAAAGCACATAAATTATTTGTATAGTGATTTATTCTACTTTGCAATTAATTGCAGTCATTGGAATATATTTTATCTTACACTGGGGTTTTATTTTACATACTGAGGCCATTATATTTTCATTTTTTATGGTATTTGAGAGCTTTGCATTTGTCCAAAAGATGTGAGTATGCCAGTGAATGACTGGATGCAAATTCAGTGTTCTGCTTTCATTTTATGACATTCAGTCAGTGTCTTTGCTGAGTGGAGGTTTGCATTTTAAGGCTTTTTTTTTTTTGTATGTGTGTGTAAAGTTTCTGATACATTATTGCTAGGATTTCAGGTAAATCCAGTATTATTGCATTCCACATTTTTTTTTGTTTTTGCTGGTCTCTTCTATTTTCAAAGAATAACAAGAACGAAATGTGTATATAAAACCATGGTACCTCATAAAACATCACATTTGCTTGAAGATACTACTAGCATGAAAATATTAGTAGTTATAAATCCATCTCCAAGAAAAATGACTATATTCCTCTGCATTGAACCAGCTGTTCATTAAATGGAAAGACACTTTCTCTAAATTGTCTAAGTTTTAAGGTCATGTATTTCCTTTTAATGGCTCAGTCTTTGAAGGAACATTCTTCCAGTTGTTAAACTAGCTCTCAACATAAAGTCTTTTCTACTGTTCATGTGCATGAAGATGAAATTTGTATTCACACTGAGAGCTAAAACAAGACATATCTTTCTTCCATTGAAGATGTGCTCTCCCACCTTTAAGATGCTTATGCTCTTGAGGTGTGAAAGTGTGTGTGAGCCACAGAAATCACCAAGGCAGCCAAAACTGCAGATTTTTGGTATCCCTCTGTGCTTTGTCTTTTACAGTCTTCACTGGGCTCCTGACCTTGACAGAAGCTTGGCCATGTTTACGGTGAATACCTGAGACTAGGCAAGCTAGAAAACATAGAAAATAAGTTGTGCTACTCCTTGAGTAGCTGTTTAGAATGTATGGACAGACATAGAGCATTGCAGGAAGTGTCGGTGTGGGGACGCTTTACTAGAGGGCCTGTAGGATGGAGCCACTGACCTTACTATTACAGAATCACAGAATCGTCATGTTCAAAGGCTCCACTGTGCAACGAGCTGTACCGCCGCCTAATCAAAGACAGCTCACCTGGTAGAACTGAAAATCAGAAGCGTAGACTTTTAAAACTTTCATTATTTATGTCCCTTTTAAAATATCCTCGCTTTCACTAATAGCAGCCTGCCAAGAGTAAGCTTGCTTTCCCTTAGTCACCATTTGCCAACTCTTAACAGGTAGCCACCTGTGAATGTCCATGAATCTGCAAAACTTGGTCTTAAAACCCACACCAAAACCAAAGCAGAGAGAGTGCAAGACAATAAAGTGTGGACACATGATCTGGATTGATAACATCTCTGGAAAGTCTAGAAGACAGCTTGGAGCTGAAACTACATCTTTCAAGTCTCAGCCTATGCGTTCATCTTAAACGCGATTTTCCTCTCAGTTTCCAAGAAATTTGTATCTAGGTAGCAACTTCTGCATACTTTATTCAGGATCAGTGGAGGGATTTAGCCAACAGTAGTCAGCTTTAAAAGAAACCCTCCACCAGAAAAAAAATTATATGCAACTCAGGTGTGGGCTAGTTTTGGTAATTCCTATATGCCTTTCACTCTCTGGTCAATATGACTCAAAATTAATGACATGCAACAGGTTGTGCTGAATTCTGTTAATCTGAGAGCAGTTAATATGATCATGAGTAGATATCAGTAGTGCCTAAAGTATTTATACTGATGCAGGTGACAAAGATGCAAAACCACTCCTAGTTCTGGCTGTCAACGTCCTAGCTATAGTTAATCTAGTGTCTGGTTTTAAATTCCATAAACAATGTGGGAGCTTTCCTGGTATTTTTATAATAAATATGATTGAGTGACAATTTACCCCCAAAAGTGAGATTAGTATTTATACAGGAACATATTTCTATTTAGTAGTTTTTAAGTGAACACATAAATTAATAGATAAGCTTGTTAACAACTCTGAAATATAATTAGTTTGTTGATGTAAATTGTTACTCAGCAGGAATTTCAGGTCTCCAAAATAGCTGCACAGTTTTAGTTACCGACAGTCACAGTGCCTTAAATAAGCTATTTCCACAAGTTCCATGAAGCAGCTTATAGATGCTTTTATTTCATTTTATTTCATTATTTTTATATTACTCTGATGGTAACATTTGTTCTTCTTTCAAAAAACGTCTTCTCTCAGACATCAGACATCTGGGAAAATCTGAAAACAGAAACTCCTCAAAAGCACCAATGCATCAGCCCCAAGTCATAGGGTTAAAATTCAGAGAAAACTATAATAAACTTTGTTAAAAAATTCTTGACTCCAAGCTTTGGCAGAAAGAAAGAGGAATTTCTATATAATAAAACAAGTTTAGCCACGTGACAGCAACTCATGTCTGAATGCTGTAGCAAATGGATGCTTCTGAGTTATAGAAATTAAAGGTCAGTCATTCAAACAACAGTTATTTTATTTGACTTACATAATTAGTGCCCATTACCACCCATTTCAGCTGACTGGTAAATGTTTATTTACTTTTTCTTTATGTCCCCAGAGCAGCACAAAACAGTCTGAACACACTGATGTGTCTAGCAGCAAAAAACAGCTACACTGTAATCAGAGCTGTCATTGCAGCAGGGGCAGAGACACCTCTGGTGTGGTTAGCCTGGGTAGAACGAGAAGGATGCTCTGCAGTATGGTCCTTAGTGCATAACAGCTTCCTCAGCATGTGCTCATCAATTTTAGGCAGATCCGTCCAATTTATCCTGAACTCCCAGTGTCACAATGTGCTGCTGCTGCCGCCCAAGATGGTTTCCTCAGTGCTAGTGCAAATGTGTCTGTTCCTGCTGAAATCATGACTCTTGCCTTTGTGAACATGCCCACAGAAAGAGGGATGCACCAGCCCTCCCTTTTTAAAATGCTCATGCAAGATTTGCAAAGTTTGTGTGGTGGAGACTGCTGATGAAGGAAGTTCTCTGTCAACAGAAAGAGCAAAGAACAGAGGCAGAAGCTCACGTGCAGGAAGTGCAGCCTCACCTGTGCTCAGGGGAGCACCACTTCCCAGCTGTCCATGGTGGCTCGCTCTGTGACTTACCTGCTGACAGCATGGTTATGCAGATCCTTCTTGTGAAGACAGTACAATTGCCTTAAGTGAGATTGCTTGCATACAGGGTGGAATTTTCATGATACAGACAGCTAAACTTTAGGAATTGAATGGGATCTAAAGTCTCATGGCATAGACACAGTCAAATGCCCAATGGATGAAATGGTGTGTACTCAAGTGCTACACTTGGCTGGTGAGAGCTTTCTATGAGAACGGAATGGCAAAGCATACAAATAGCTTGTTCTTTATAAGAAAAAATATTTATTATTCATTCTTTTTATTTTATTACCAGCAGAAGATAAGGTGAAATAAATGATTCAGCTTATCTTCCCTTATCACTGCAATCCTTTCTTGGGCTCACTAGTGATATAATTTATGCTTACTTCTCCATTTACTACAATTGCCTGGTATCAGAGTTTAGGCTACACTTTGCTGACTAATTCTGATAGCTAGAAATAATACAAGGAGGATGTTTTTAAAGTAAATTGTTACAGGGAAAAGGAAGAATTTCTATCTCTGTGATGACGGTTACAATGGGGATCTAAATTTTCTTTCAAACAATACCCTAACCGCTTAAATCCTCTCACTTCTATGAATATTCATGAATACAAGAATGGGGGGTACCTTTCCTGTCACCCTAAAAGACAAACATATTGATAAGGCAATATGAAATAGAAAAGGAGTTTTGATTTGAGAATTTCTCCCCTTAGTCAAACACATACAGAGAAGCAGCCGTGAAAGTAACTTAAGTAATAAGCTTAATAACCTTAACTTAATAAGCTTCATTGCTGGGGTCATATCTGTGTCTGGTGCTAGAGGGATGGTGTTTGAGAGTGGCAGATGAACATTCTGGTCTCTTCTGGCCTTAAAAATCTATGAAATCAGGTCTCTCAACTCTGGAAGAGTGCAGCTGTTTGCTTTGAGGCAGCCAGAGCTACAGAAAAGTGTGTCAGACCAAGTCCTTTCAGGGCACCTTGAATGCTGTAGTAACACCACAGTAGTTCAGTCAATGGGAGCATTGCTAACACGACACTTGCAGAGTTCAAAGTGGCAACACAAAGAGGAGCAGTCCTGGGTATTTTCTCAAAGTTTCTTTCCCTAGCTGCAGTTGGCAAGAGTCCTATGGGCTGGGTAACTGGTCCATCTGTGAAGCTTCAAGGTGAGCAGCTGCCCTTGGGCACATTTGTCTTTACTCTTATTTGTGTCTGAATTTGGTGCACTGAAAAATCTGGAGATGCATCCAAAGCTCAGCCTCCTAGCCCAGGCCTGGCACCAAGGACATGAGGAGGAAGGGGCAGTTGGCACGGCATGGGGCTGATACAACCAGCCACGTGGTGGGGAGGAGAAGCCACGTGGCTCCTGTCCCAGTCTCTGCACTCATGGCAAGGACCTCCTGACAGAAACAGTGGCTGGCTACCTCCTTCCTCCTGGCAGGCCACAGATTTCCAGACGTTATCCCCAGGCAACAGGAGATGGGCTGGGCCAGCTGAAATTTGGCCAGTTCAGGTGATATGCCACTTTGCTGCTGCACAGCTCATTATGAACCTCACAGCCCTTTCTGGACCTAGGAGATAAAGAAGGGAATTTGTTAAATACATTGGCTTATTAAGGTGACTTACCTACCTTCAAGATTTAGTGTACTTCATTTGTTGCCCATCACAGGTAATTGTAGATGCTTAAGGATATGAGGGCTATCAGTTTTCCAGATATTAGGTAACACCACTGTCCTTGTGTCTTAGCTTAATTCTGTTAGATTGGTAAGTGACTTCTGATTTACAGCAACATATGATATTTTTAACCCTTTTTTTTTCCAGCTAGGTTGTCAAAGACACAGGGAAGTGATTTTATTTCCAAGGACAGGACATAGCAGATTTAAAATCTTAGTTCACCTCTAGTTGCAGTAAAGTCTTTGGAGTCTGAGGTTCAAATCCTGGAGTCAACAAATAGCTAGTTCTTGAAACAACTAATCCAAAACATCCAAAAGGAGAAAAAAAAATATTTTTTCTGAAGCAGTGCATGGGTGCTGGGTCAAACTGTAAATGCTTACATCATTTGAGTGGGACTGAAAACATGAAAAAAGTTAATGATGATCATGTTTAAGTTATAAAAATTGAAAACTACATGAAAGCAAAGAAAAATAGTAAAAAGGACTGGGCAAAATAATTTAATGCTTTGGAGGAACATGCTTTATTAGAATCTGAGAGTCACTATATCATATGTATTTAAAAAAACCCAAAGAGAACAAACAAAAATATTTTGAAAAAAGACAACATATTTAAACAACACAATAGAGAAGCCTATTAGAAGTAGAATTCTCATCCATTTGAATGTGGAAATCCTGTCCAAATGAGGAAAATAAAAGACAAGTTAAACTCATCCTGTTGAACGTAGAACTCTAATGAGGCAAGCCAATAAAAGATTTTGAAAAGCAACTTCCTACATACATAAAAGCGACTAATAAGAACTTTCTCAGAAACAGGAAACCTGTTGGAAAGTCAATGGGCTGAGAGATGATTAAGGTGCAAATGGGATACTCCAGGAAGCTAGGGCCATGGTGAGAAAGCTAAACGAATGATTTGCATCAATGTTCTCTTCAGAAGAGGTCATGGAGGTTTCCACACCTGAACCGTTCCTTACAGGGACAAGCCTGAAGAGCAGTCTGAAATCGAACTGTCAACAGAAGAGATTTTCAGAGCAATTCAATAAAACGAACAGTAGCAAATCTCAAGGACCAGGTAGCATTCAACCAAGCATTCTAAAGAAGCTAAAATATGAGACTGCTAAACTACTAATTTCTGAAATCACTCTTGAAAGCAGAGAAATAGAAAGTGGCAAATGTGATGTTATTAAAAAAAAAAAAAAGTTTAAAGAGCAGAGCTGAAAAACTACTGACCAGTAAAATTGATTTCTGTACCAGACAAATTGGTACAGATCATAGAAAATAGAATCGGTAAACACACTATTTGTAGAGAGAAAACATGCCCCACAAATCCATTAGCATCCTTTGAAGGAGTTAATGAGAATCGGGCTAAGGGCATGATGCCTGATATATAGTGGACTTGGGTTTTCAAAAAATGATTCACATCAGCAAAGGGTCTTAAGGAAATTAAACACTCATAGGATAAATGGGAGGTCCCCTCACAAGGTTTAATACATGACTAGAAGAAAAGAAACAAAGATTAGGAATAAACTGCCATCCTTACACAGTGGAGGAGTGGGGCCCAGTTGAATCCCACATGGCCCCTGCTGGGCCCCATGCTGTTCTGAATTAGACTTGATACAGAAATGGGGATGGAGCCAGGCTATGCTCCAACTCTGTAGCTTTCAACTGTTTTCTTTGATCAGGAAAACAATTCAATTTGAGTACAGATTGAACAGCTCGGTGCATAGGCCTTTATGACCAGGAGATCATTGCCAGAGTTGTGTTGTTGAGATATTGTGGGTTGGCAAGTGGGCTTGCAAAGAAAGGAAGAAACTCTCTTTCTTAGGTTAGAAGCTGCAATAATGGCAGGCATCAGGGAATATGTCGTTTATGCTGCAGACTGGACAGAGCTGGCAGATATTCCTTGTGTATATGTCAAGCAAATTAAATGCTAATATTGACCCACCACCAGCAAAGACATTTGTTGTCTGAGGATGAGAGAAAAGAAATGACCTGCCAATCTGTAGGCCAAGATGTCTGAACTATGATACTACAACAAGGAACAACTTTTTATCATTGAAACCTCAGATTCTCCCCAACTGTCACACTTAAGCAGTTTTATTATCTTCTTGTATGAGTTGAAGCTCTCTTTATGTTAAATCTGGCAATCCAAGAAATCTAGGTAACTTTTTACTGTAGATATGTGGAGATAATTGAGCGTCAAAAGCTAATCATACCTAGTCACAAGTAGAAATTACTTTCTCTACATTAATTAAAGAGTAAGCCTTTTCAGACTCTCCCAAACCTCAACCCACGAGGCCCTTAGGGCAAAGACAACCTTTGTATCAGCGGGTACACATCTATGTTCTTTCTTTGTTATTAAATAACTATAACAGTTCTCCTTTAGAGATGTTATGGTCCCATTAAATGAGATGTTTCAAAACACGTCTTTCGAATAAACTGCACTATAACTGTTGCATACAATGATCATAACTCTGCACTAAGAATCTGTTCACAAAGTGTATTGATGATATTTAGGGTTGTATTTCTAAGTCTTTTGCTTGCATAACAGCTGTTTTGGGGCATGGTAGTTAGAGTGATTATGTAATTTTTACATCCAAGTGGATAGATAACAGCCTAACAGCAGATCTCTTGTGTAAGAAATGCCTGTATCTCACTTTCATTGGAGCCATGAATGAAGAACAGGTAAATAAACCTTTGTATGGTTTGGTGTAGGTTGCATACATATATGCTTTCATACCCCTATATACACTGCGCATCTTGGAGGGGTGGGGTGTAGAGTATATGGCAGGTACTGCATACCTGCATTGGTTAATCTGCCTGGGAAAACTCCTCTATGGGCAAATAATGATTTACAGAAGTGAAACTAGTAAAACTCCCAAGAAACCACAGCACAAAGCTGTCATAATAGCTATAAAAAATCTCATTTCCAGCTCTTGCCATCATGGTGAAGTTAATGAAATTGATTAAATTAATGATTGTCTGATTGTGCTGTTCAGCACTGCCTTGTGCTTTGTATAATAACACGTACTGCCATCAAATTGCTCCAAGCTCTGGTTAGAGCAAAAAAGTTCCCATCAATTGATGTGAACAGTGCTATGACAGGTTACAACACCTGAAATGTGGAGTGAATGTGCAAGGCAATGCCAATCTGATCTGACAGTGGCTTATAGTGATGATGAGCAGCTGTCAACAAGGACACAAGTGCATGGAGACAGAAAGTCTAGAACATTCACCAGGATTCTTCTTTTTACTTATCCTCATTTTGCACAGATTCGGTGAAATTGCTTGCATTTGCAAGGATACCAGGAGAGAATTAGGTCAAATAGCACAATTTTGTCCCTGAAGTACTTCCATTGAAATGAGAATGATACCCACTTCTTTCAGGGCTAAATTCAGCCCATTACTGTTTCTGATGCATTTTGCATAAAATGAATTAATCAGTTGATGGGTTCAGAATAGGAAGAGGGTAAAAAAAAAGATTTGTTTCATGACATTCCTGATCCATAGCTTGCTTGAGGCTGAGAAAAACTTCTGGGAAGTCTCTCTATATCCTTGCTTTGTTCCTGTAGCCTTCCACAGGCACCTGTTGTCAGTCACTGTTGAGAGCACAATGCTGGAGGAGTTGAACTTTGGGTCAACCATTCCTATATATGTGATGAAAGGGCAACCACCCCACCCCCATCTCCCATTTCTGCATCAAAACTAGGATACAAACCCCATGTAATTTCACCCAGTTCTGCTTATGAGATTAGGGAACTACAAAACTGACAAAAGCAGACAGCTGCCTGAACCAACATCACATCACCAACATCACTTCACTGACTTTTTCACCAGTCTTCTCTTAATATATTTGTTAATTTCTGTCCCAGCAAGACTCCAAATGAAGCTCAGCCCATCAGTGGAAAATGAGAATAGACATTGACTTAGTAGAAGATAGACTGTATCTAGGGAACTGAACATTTCTTCTGCTTGGACAATGCCTTTACCATCTGTGGGATGAGGTGAACAGATAATAAGTACAAATCTTCGTTAATGCAACCATAAAGTTTTACAGTTAAAATTGAAAAGGTCAAGCAGCGCAAAAATCAAGGTTTCTCTAGCAATCTTTAACTTGGCTGCATTCCACAGCTGGAGTATTTTCTTTTTTCTTTGTTAAATGTGTCATGTAATATATTCCTCTTTGACGCTAAATGTGTATGATAAGTATACAGGGCATGAATTGTGGTAGAGATAACTGTTGCCATGGGAACTTTAACTTTTGCATTTCCCAAGTTTGAATCTGTAGTAGTGCAATCATAAGATTGCAATGGCGGGGGGAGGGGAGGGAGGTTGTCACATCCCTCTGACCCCTCCGCCCAATTCCTCCATCCCTTCCTATGTACAATTCCTTCCTATGTACCTCCCCGCCAGCTCCATGCTCTCACACATCTGACCACCAGCAGGTCCCTATGCCAGGGTGGGGAAATACTGGCCTGTTCTTCTGCCAGGGTGGTTTTTCAGAAGACACCATTGAGGTCCCACCTGATCCTGCACACTTCCAGGAAAGCCTATAGGGGCTCACAAGCAGGATCGTATCTGGCCTGTGTTGCCTTGTTCAACAAGTTCATAAACACAAGTGTTTAGCAACACTTACCAGTTCTTTGGCAATCCCAGGTGCATTTTCCCATAGCCACTCACAGCTACAGAGTTACAAAGCATCATATTTTATGTTGTGAAGAGCCAGGAGGTTTCTTGTATGGTAACTTCTACTGAACACAGCCAGAACCAGGAACCCTACTCCAGGGGCATGAACAAAGCTATTTGTTCCCTGAGCGTTAACACCTGCAGTTTCCTAGAGGAATATACTGCATAGAAATGTTCTTCTTTAGGCCCTTTTCCTAACCTAGTCCTAAAATAGAAATTGCTGCCTTCCTGATATTCTCTTATATTAGTGTTTGTTTACTCCCATAAAGACCTATCAAAAGCATGAAATAGAACTGCAGACTGAAACATCTGCTTGGAGATAACAAAACTGCTCATTTCATCAGTCTCTGAAGAGGCTCATCACCTTGTGGGAATTTTATCATACCCTGTATTTTTTACTTTCATGTGGCCTAGAATCTCTGGCTGAAATATAGCTCCTGAGGAATCTCAGTTCACAGAGGGGAAAAGCCCAGGCTCAGTGTCCATTGCCTACTCCTACTTCTGAAGGAAGATCCAAGCAGAAGTGATATAGGAATACACACCACTGGGGAAATGCCCAGTCAGTGTTGGGACATAGGCTGGTGAGGTAGCCTGGATGCCTCCACAACTTCTGTGGGTGTAAACCACTGTATTCTCACCAGTTTTCTGTCCAGTGATTTTTTATACCACTAAATTCAGAAGAGAGAAAGAAGGGGCAGAGGGAGGGGGGCACAGGCAGAGAGAGAATGAAAAAAAAGAATGAAAGGAATGAAGGAAGGAAGGAAGGAAGGAAGGAAGGAAGGAAGGAAGGAAGGAAGGAAGGGAAGGAGGATGGAAGGAAGGAAGGGAAGGAAGGAAGGAAAGAGGGAGGGAAAGGAAGGAAGGAGGGAGGGAAAGGAAGGAAGTTAGTTTTGCCTCTCCTCCAGAACACACACAATCCTAAAAGGAAAATGACAATCAACAGAAGTTGAAAGATAACTCCCCAAGCAGCAACCTTGTGTGCCATCACTTGATGAATAAAGTGGTTATTCTTTCTCTCTCTTGGGATGATCACCCATGCCAAATATTCTGGCACATTCCTGAGCCTGCTGTTCAAATGATATTCACTTACTAACAGGAACATTTGTCTCTGGGTAATGCTCTAAATTATACCACTGGGGTTTGCAGGGCATGAGAATTTTCAGTGCTGGAAAGAGCATAAAAGGCCACCTCCTTTCTCTGAGGGCAAGCAGAGACTCTACATTCTCTCCATGTAGGCTCTCCTTTGTCTTTAGTCCAGAGATTGTCTTAGATCCAAGTCAACCAAACAAAAGCTGATTATCTCACCTTTAAATAGAGGGATTACGGCAGAGAAGTTGAAGCTGGGTAACTGATCTCCCACTTGAGTGTCTGAGGGGAATAACCCTTCAGATGAAAAAAATTTGAAGAAAGGAAAGGAAAAAAATTGCCAAACTGAAGCTTAATGCAGAGCCATAGCTCCAAGCATCATGGCTGACATTTGACTCATCATTCATAGTTATTTGTATCTGTATGAAAAGGGAGCACAAATAAATAGCAATTTTAATTCCCTCTGCAGGAGCAAACCAGCTTTTTGTCTAAAAAGGTTCACCACAAGGGAAACTTTCTTGAGAAGCATTACAAAGAAGAAAAATACCAATGTCAGTACTGACATCTCTCTTTTCTTCTCTTCCCACAGCCCTAAAACCAATTTTTTGTTGTCTGTGACCAATATTCATTTCCTCCTACTTATGGTGGATACCTTGGAACTAAATGGGCTACAATTGAATTCCTGGAAATAACCTCCTGAGAACAACTATTTTCTAGGAATACTGTAGAACAGGTCCCAAATTAATACAAAGAAATGGTCAGCAGAATTCAGAGGTTGCATGTGTGCAAAGGTAATTTTAAGCAACCCTTTCATTTCCCTGGTCTTTGTCCACTTATTCCAGTTCCCCTGGCACAAGCTAAAGTATCTTGAAAAAATTATCTTTCATCTTCACTGGTGAAACACAAGGCAAGAGCACTGATAGCAGCCTGGGCTTGCTGAGGGAGATTTGGTGGCTCCTGGGATTCCCTGAGGCATAGGCACGCATAGCCCTTCCCTCTGACCACATTCTCTTTGCAGCATCTGCTGGGGGAGTTTACCAGTTATCTCAGCATTAGTGTACTCACGAAGGACTTTCCTATGCTGGTGCAATCTTCCTTGACCACTATGTTGCTTTGGGCTAGCAGGGAAATGTGGGCTAGTCTTTTCTTCAGAGTAGACTAACTCTGATGTCAGTTTCCTGGAATGACCACGCTAGCACTGTTTTGGCTCTGAAATGTGTGTATTGGTAAAGTTCCTACTGCTCAGAAGACCTGGCAGTAAGAAAAATCAGACTCTACTGGAGTTTGTTTCTGTTCTATATCTAATCCACAATACTTAATGCTTGGAAATGTAACTGCTGAAGATAACTTTTTTACTAAAGCAACACACGTGGAAATGGGCCTGATTCTGCTTTAAACTGGTGGAATTTCAAGGAGATAATCCTGATTTTACTCAGGTAACTGAGAGGAAAATCAGATCCATTATATCCATAAGAGCACTTGTATCATAAAAGGGCTAGAGTTTTAAACTGTCATTTCAGCCAAGACAAATAGATTTTCTTGTCACCCATTCTCACAGCCCATGACAGCTCAGAGCTCTTGTAGATGGATTTTTGAGCTGGAGGAGGATAGGAACAAGCTATGAAAACACCACAGAGTTTCTTTTTGGCATTTTACCTTTTCCTCTGGTCTTCTTTATATCACCATAATCTAGATAAGAAACAGCAGTGCACAGTATGAGTAGCATTTTGATGTCATGCAGGCTACAGAAGAAGTGGAAGATACAACTTAGTTCAAGTGCCAGACATGCATCAGCAAGATTAATTTACAGCAAAGTCAGAAATCTGAGTAGGCTTGAATTATGCTCCTCCACAGTACAAAAAAAAAAGTTGCACTATGAAAATTGATGTGACATAGTGCAGAGGTGAAAGAAGAAACCAGTTTCATTTTACTTTAAGGATAACATCGAAGTCTAGTATTAAGCCAGGCTAGTACAAATACTTAACACTGGCATTAGAAGAGAAAGATATTTATCTTCCCAAGTCAGCCAATTTCTCCTTTTCTTTAATTACTCTGGGGAAATACAAATTTACACCCAGTCCAATAAAAGCAGGATGAACTCCTTTTCAGCATGCAAGAAGAGAAGAGACACAGATCACTCTGCAAAGCAGAAGGAAAGATTGCAAAGTAATTTTCACCACCAAAACACATTTTCCCCTCCAGTATGAAGCAGTGGGGAACAGCAATCAAAATTGATTGTTCCAGTTAAAATTCTGCATCACGATGTTACCGAAAAAGTAGCATGATGAGCTCAGCTCTTCTGACAACGTGTCGCAGTAAATATAGACAGGAGCCTGTTAAGATTAAAGAGTTCTTTGGCACATCATATATTTTCTTGATTCACTGTGCATCATTAAACTTTCTTTTTTTATGATGCTTTGTTTATTTCATGGACAAGCCATTAAATTCAAATTACATCTTGAAGGAAATTTGCTTCGTTTGGGTCCTACTGTGGAAACCTCTCATTATCTGTATTTGTATTTCTAATGTGGATGAATGGCTCTGATCTTAATAGCAGGTCAGACAGGTGAGATAGTCATAGACATATCAATAGCACTACACTATTTTGCTTTAGTAGTTTCACTTCTGCCTTTTCTGAGTAGAACCTCCAAATATTTATGTAGATATGTAAATCAAAGTGATAAAAATCATTGAAAATAATTTTTTTTCTCCAGCTCCTGAGCCATAATTTTAATGTTTTATTGCTGATTACAGTGACTTCAAATAGTCAGTAAAACAAGTATATCTGCATCACACAGTGTATAAACAGCATTTTGGATGACTGTCTAAGATGTTTAAAATTTTCCAGTGGCATCACAGTTAAAATTGTACCCTTCCTTAGAAATCCCTTTACTTCTTTGACTGCTCAATGGTAATGAATTTTATGACTAAAGAGCTAGAGCTGTGTAATCAAATTCATTATACTGAAGTAGAAAGGCTTTATTTGCCATTAATTTGGAAAGAAATTGTGTCACTGTCTCTCTCTTCCTTCATTGAAAGATAAGCATTTTGTAACATTTAATAAAGTGCAAAGGTGAGTGCTCAGTTGAAGGTCTTGTGCAATTCTTGAAAGTCTTCTAAACATGATCACAGTTTCTCTAATCAGTTTCTGACTTGTGCCCCCCTTGAGAATCCTCCTTCTCCCCCTTCTGCCCTTAGGTTAGGATTTGCCTTATGCAAATAGCACAGCAAATATGCCTAACTCAAAAATGAAAGCAGTTTTTATGGGGTTTTTTGACAATAGCTTTTCTAGCTGGAGCTCATTCAAACCCTTACTGGGTTTTGAGAAACCAGTGACAAAAATGGTTTCTGATTCATGGCCACTCTTTGTTACCTTTCTAAACGTTTGTGCTTGTAAGCTTTACTGTTGCTGGCTACATTATTGTTTAATACATATGAGTGCCACTAAGCAAGTTTCTGAGCTTCTTCAATGTGGACAGGAATTTAGCATCCTGGAAGATGTGTACAGCACCGTGCAGCATCATGTCCAAGCCCTAGAAACAGTCTTACTTCTGCTTACACACAGACCACTGATGCTGAATGACCTTCATGATAATGCTAGGATTTCATTTTAACTGGCCTGTCATTTTTATTTATTTTAATGTTTTGCTGTTTGCTGAAACCCCAGTAAGATTCTACATTATAAAGATAAAACTTTCTCTACCATTATACTGCATTATTGTGTCAGGAAGAAAGAGTATTCCAAGGTTGCCTTCCAAGATACATCAAACTGTTGAACAGGATTGCAGGTGGACTAATTATTGCATTTGATACATACCCAGGATGTCAACTCAGGCTCAGCAAGTAAGGGCCTCCGGGGGAGACCCAGAGTTATCTGTACTTCTCATGCAAAGATGTTCTGGAGTTCACCTGTAGGAGACCTGATAGTCATTCAGGAAGAAAAAGTAAAAAACATTTGCTACCTTAACTAGTGGATTGCTCTAGGGAAATTATGGAAATGCATGAGTAACTGCCAGCCCAGAGGGTTGATAAACATAGTAGTTCCTGAGATTGTCACTGATTTTCTTTCTGGTAAAGAAAGACATGCTTATATTCTCCTAACCCTCTTAAAACAATACCCATGTTATAGTCACAGATGCCAGTTTCCCCTTTACCCATGGAATATTGCCTCTCCTTGGAATCAGTCTGGTGTATCCCAAGTAGCATATTAGCAGCAGGAGCACGATTACTGTCCTTGGCTTTAACCACTATAAAAAAAGAATTCTCCACTGAATTTCAATCCTCCCCCTCACATTCTTTCTATACGAGATGCATTTCAACCTGGGAGCTGATAGTAAGCCTGTCTTTCACAGTACAGAGGATCAAAAGCATGTAGTCTGTGGAGCATGTCTCATACTTGCTGCATGTAGGTCAGGACAACACTACAGAAGGGGCATCTTAAATCTCTGCAGTTTGGCAGTTTCTCATTTTCATGATGGTCCTAGACTCCACCTACATGAATGATGAAATCCTTGGTCTGTTGATTGAATGAGGGCTTCATTAGTTTCTTTCATTGTAAGATCATCATCTGCTCCAGATCTTCCACATTTACCGGCAGACCAGGATTCTCCCTTGACATAAGTTGAGGTATTTGCACTAACCCTGATGTGCTTGTAAGGAAGTTGACAGTGACATCTCCATCAGAACTAGATCCTTCGTAAACTATTCTTCTGACAGAGTTTCACATGCCCGAAATTTTGTCGATGTGGCGAATAAAGAAGGAGTTTGGTTCTGTTGGGCACATCCTTCTAATAAATAAGCTGTCTCAGTGGGATTCGTGCCTCCATTCCGCTTGCCAAACCACAGAGGCAAAGCAATAACCAACCTGCAGATCTGTATATGTTTTGTTGAACACTCTGAATAAGTAAGAGTTCTGGGCACTTCTCAGAAGTATATAGGGCAAACATTTCTCTTTTGGGGAAAGGCAGAATTAAAATACATATACTGAAATTGTTTTTCTCAGGACTCAGGAATACTTTTCACTGTTGATCACACTTCATAAACTGGAAGTGTTCATCTAAAACAGTTCACTGTGAGGAAGACGGCATTGCAGCGTTATGCTCCACGGACTCTTCTGTCCAAAGGTCTGTCTATGTTTCTCAGTCACCTGCCACAGCATGTTATAGGGTATCTTCTAAGTACAATGCTTCCCTGAATGTTGTTACTCCAGCTATACTCAGCATCAACAATACACATACTTCTCCAGTAAAGAAACCAGACCATACAGAGGTGTATGTTATGGCCACTGCAGAAATGTTACCAGGTCTTGGAAGTATCTGCATTTCAGCACCTATGGAAGATTTCCCTGAAGAAAACTTTCATCGTGTGCATTTACAGCACTTTGACAACTAACTTCTGGGTTTGACATCTGAATGTCTTTAAAATTCTAGTCCTTGACATCTACTGCTCTGAAGATGTGAAATGTTCTCCAGGGAAAAAGAGTGGTCTCCACATCCTCCAGAGACATGACCATAACTTGTGACGTTTGTCCAGTCCTTTGAGAATTTTGGCAAATCCTCAGAGGTAGCTCTGTGTCAAGGTAAGCACACGTGCTCAAGCACACTTGGAAAGAGGGCCTGTGTTTTAGGGTTTTGATAATTTTAAGTTAAGACATTCTGAGTGAAGAACAGCTGAAACACAGACAAAACAATAGACCTTACTGTAATGTATTTGGCTTCCTGGTAACAGGATACTCTCTGGTCTGTTGGTATCTCTATGATGCATATAACCTCCAGGTGCCTGGCAGTCTGCGTAGCAAATATGTTGTAATCAGTACTGAAGAATTAGATTAGTTTGTAAACCATGCAATTATTTATTTTTTGTCTGTGTTTTAATAAGATTGCAGCTGTTTCCTTATTCCCTACAGGTTTTCTTTTTATCATTGCCACTATGAAGTCCACACTGTAGCACTGACTAGCTAGTTAGTTCAGTATTGGCACGCCAGTACCAGCTAGGCTGCTTTGCTGCTTGCATCTCATCTCATCAGGCCTCATCCTGGTGTCTGGTCAAGGACTGGTAGCAGACAGAGGGAATTCTTCTAATGGAGACAGTCAGGGAAGAGGTTTCTTGTTGTCCTCCTCCCCAGTAATTTAGCCCGTCTCCAGTCTCAGTAATAGCATACTTACTTTCTTTGCTTCCTCTGCTTCTTGTCTATCACAGCAGACCTTATTCCCCTCCCTGACACATAAGGTACGTTCCATCAGTTGCCACTGGCACTGATCTGGGATATCATACCAGAGACTCAGCCCTCCTGCTCCCCTAGAGATTCACTGGGCCACTCCTTTTTTTCATAAAATCCTAATTTGTGTCCCTTCATAAGGCCATCTTCTAATATACACATTTCAGTAAAATCACCAGATATCCGAGACTCAAAGAAGCTCGTTAGAAAATTCAGAATGGCTTGTTTCTTGCTGTTCGATTTTCCAAATGTGCTTAATTTCCTTTTCCAACACCAAGAATGCACATCTTATTTTACTACTAACTGTTAGTCAGAAATGAGCTTTGTTTAATTCATTGGGCTTTTGGAAAGTGTTATATTTGTACTAGACTGTTTTATGATATTTATACTATGGCATAAATATTTTTGCAAGTGTACTATAAAACAGATTGCATCTCCCCCTCACTGTGACTTCAGAGAAAGTTTTCTCTATTTTTCTGAATGTAGTGGTGTCTTCCCATTGTTTCTGAGGCCACTGGTTGCAGACATCGTTACTCAGAGACACACACGTGCACACACACACACGCAGATGCAGTCACATAGATAGATGATCACACAGACAGACTGCTTTCAAAGAACATAATCTGCATTTGGGAGCCTGGATTAAAGGGCCTTTCATGGAGATTAAAAACCTGAACAAAGCGTAAGGGATAATTAATCAAAATAAGAGTGAACAAAAACCCCTTGGGAATTGTTGAAATTCCTGAAAATTATTCTTTATTCAAGCCAATATTAGAAATTAAAATTTTTTAAAACTATTTTTAAATGTCTCTCATTCAGAAAAATAATACTGATCTAACTGTCTTGATTTTGAAAGTATGTGTTTTGATTTAGCCTTGATAAAATCTTTTTAGAGAAAATTAACTAAAAAGTCAACAATCTCACAGAAATAATTCCAAGCCAAAGGACACAATGTTCCTTTTAGTGAGGTTGAGGCCTGGCGTTGGGGATGCGGTGCTACCTGCTGGTTTAGGTTTCTAGGTTAGGAATTAGGATTTCCAGCTGAAGGGATACTAGAATGGGGATGGTGGTTCCTCACTCCAGACTGGCATCTCCCTGTGATGGCCAGTGATGGGCTGATGAAAGTGCAGACACACTGTAAGGAGCAAACGATGAAAACTCAGGCTGTCGCCATCTTAAAATACCCTAACCATGTCTTTTGCCCTCATGCCTTGTATTCTTGCTTGTGATGGAGTTCAGCCCAAGAGCGAAGACTTAGGATACCACCTGGTCTACTGTGTAAAGTCCACTCCCAAGACAGCGGTTCAGTCTCTCCCATATTCTTTTCCAGGGAGAAATCCAAATCATACTCTTTTTCTGGGCATACTCTAGCACTAGATTCCACCACTGGTGCAGCGATAAGAGCATGAATTACCCCAAACCATGCAGAGCTGTCAGGGATACGCTGACAGGGAGGTGCCTCTGCTGCCTCAACCTGGGCTGCAACAAACCTTTGAGAGAGAAACATCCCCTCAGTACGGGCACCTCAGAGCACATGAAGGAAATTAGGCAGTCCAGGAGCTTTCAGCCTAAATTGCATGTAATGGTTTCAACTGTCCACAGCATAAAAAAGAAGCAGCCCATAAGACTGCAATCTGCTTTGGGGTCTCAGAGATTTTAGGCACTACCATCCACAGTAGGTAGGAGTTAAGCAGTCTGGAGCCCATCACTCATCTCAAAATTAATTCAGCTGGTTTCTTCATAAATACTGGCATGTGGTTGAAAAACTACTGCTGTATCCAAGAGTAAGCAGTATTACCTGGAAGGGTCAGTCTGAAGGGAGATGACTAAAGCACAACAGTGGGAATGCTTTAAGGCCAATCTTACACCCTAATCCTCTAAAGAGTTGGGGTCTAATTCATTACCCTCTTTATGTGACAGGAGAGAGGGTTAATGAAATACATTGACAAAATTTGCAGATAATAAATTGGGAGGCCCCAGAGAGGAGAGATAACTACTACAAAAGAGCCTAGAGATTAGAAACATGATCAGGAAAAAAAAAAAGAGACCAAAATCAACCAATGCACAGATACTGTAAAGCAAAGTGACAGCTGAAAGCTTTTAAATGGCCTTTGTTGTTTCTTCTCTAGAATCTTAAAGTGTTTATTTTTCTTTTTCTGGGGGTTCTTGTCAAACAAAGACAACACCACCAGACCCAGATGTCCTGGCAGGCTTAGTTATTAATGCTGCTAATATAAGCATGTGTTCCAGGAAGAATTTCCCATGCAATATCTATTTAAAAGGATGTGCCAGCCAGACTAGATGGGTACATTTGATGGATGTAATTAGTATGCCATTCTGCAGTGCTTTACAGCAGTTTGAGGTGTGCAAATGGTTGTTAGGCATCAGAAAAAATATTCTCTGTTAAGGTGACTACAGAATGTTAAAACTTTTTTCAGAGTTTGATTCAAAGACCACCAAAGTCAATAGGACTCTCACTGTTACTTCATAGATTTGGTTCTGGCTCTCCAGGATTTTTTTGCCCTGTCTGCTTGGCTGTGAATTCAACAAAACTGTGTGTCATTTGCATTGGGGAGGCTATTCTCACAGCTAGAAATCTTTTCTGTTAAAAAAGACGGAGCTTGGAAGAGGAGGAGAAGCTGGTCGCGAGAACAAAGCAAATTCTGCACTTTTTGTGGAGTTTCCAGCAGTGCACTGCACATTTTCCTTTTGTTAGAGTGCCAAATGTGTGCTCTATTACACAAAGCAGGACACAGCCCTCTGCTCTCCTTTCCCAGAGGCAGTTACTTGTAGCGTATGGCACTTCCTTTTTCACTTGGAAGTTCTAGCTGTATCTGAAAAGCAAACTCCAGACAATTTCTTTAGTGTACAAAGCATGAGGAACCTGGCAGCGCTAAATTTGGAGACACCAGTGGAAGGTCATGGTTTCATATGAAGGAGGATCAAGCTGAAGTGATCCAATGCTAATTGCTGTGATAGCGTGCAAGACTTACCTTGAAATTTCTCCACAATGCCATTTTCTTCCATCAACCAAAATAAAGTTATCACGTGCCCTCACAGCAGTCTGTGGTATATTTTGTGATGACTGCAGCATTGGTATGTATCCCCAGAATGTGAAAAGTATAATAATTAATAGGCCTGATTCCACACTACTGAAGTACCTAAGAGGCTTTCCATCAGCTTTAATGAGAGCTGAAACGTGCCTTAGCTGAGCTATATGGGGAAGGAGAGGCCTTCTAAATTACATATTTCTTTAGCTCTGCAAAAGGTTCTTTGGGGGTCACTGTCTGTTCTGGGTGGAATGCACTTTTCCAGCCACAAACAAAAAGACTGCTCATCCCACCTGACAAAGTACGTTGGCAAGATAAGGAGACAATAAAGTAAACTCCAGCCTCTCCAGCTCTCAGGCTATTTGTTCTGCAAAAGCCAGAAAAAAAAAAGGGCATGGTTTGTGATATGGCCAAAGACTTAATAACTTAAAACTCCTGCAGTCCCAAAGGCCTTGAAGGAGAATAAATGCCAAACTCGGGGAAGCCTACTCCTTCAGCAGTTCCCTGCTTTTATAGCAAAGGAGCTCCAGCCCAAAGGGATCAGTTAATCATAACTGGGGGCACAGGATCCTTCAGGCTGTTGAAACCAGGGATAAAAGCAACAGTAGACTCCACAGCGCGTTATCAGGCAGAATTATGGCAGCCATATCTCCAGGCAACAGAGGCGCAGATAGTAATAGGAAAGTCTAACGGAAAAGAGAAGAGCTGTGTCTCCTCTTCATACAGAAGCTGAAATAGATTTCTTGGACAACGTCCAGGAGGAGAAGCCCAGGCTCTCAACACATCTAAATTCTCTATCTGCCTCACCAACAGCAGTCGCAGTCCCTCAGTGAGCAGCAGGGACGGAAACTCTGGCAGGACTCCTCCCTGCCTCTGCTCAGCCCACCAAGGTTGCCTCAGTCTCTTCCAGACTCATTTGCAAATAGCCAGCTCCCCTGCAAGTCTTAAGTGTGTCTAGACATTGGCTAATCCTTTCCCTTGTGCCAGCTGGGTGACATCAGCGTTCTGAGTATCGCTACAAATCTCTGCAGGAGCCAGGTCTCCCGGCATGCAGATCATGCTCCTTTCCCATGCTATTTTGTTGGAATCACTGCAGAGAGAGGAACGCTGCCAGTGGCTACCTGTTAGGGTATCTCTGGAGCATGATGGTGACAACTTCAGAGAGCAACTCTGGGCATTGATGGTGGACTCCCCAAATAAGTAATCAAACCTCATGGTCGTTGCTATCCTCTTTGAGAAACTACAGTGGATTCTGTTTCTCTGCCTACTTAGCAGGAGTTAATCCAGCTGTTCCAAATGTATTTATATCACTGCATTAATTTCTTTTTGAGGCCTATAACCTTTAATCATGTCCAGGTAAACCCGTAGATTCAGGAAGTTGCTACTTGCCACAACAGTAACTTCAGTGATCTCCTGCCACCTGGCTGATTGGTTACCACTAAAGAAGACTGTCAGCATCAAATGGTCAGTCTACTGAGCTCTGGCTTCCTAAAAGCTATTCTAAGTTCAATGGCATTCTCAGTCTCTATTATGAACAAAAGAAACAAGAAAGCTTGTCAGAATAAAGCCATTTAGTGCATACTCAGAAATACCTTTAATTGTTGCATGGCACTTAAATACCTAGAATATCTTGAGATCAATAGATGGATCTCACTGAGTCATCTGTCTCCCACCCATTCAAATGTTCATGCTCAGCATTGCAATTACCTCAGCACCTTTAAACTGGCTGCTAGAAGTATCAGAATACCGAAATGATAGCTGCACCCCTTTTCCTAAATAAGGCTCTTCTGGCCCTCTTTGCTGTGGCAGAGCACAGGGACAATGCTGCAGAGGGGGAATATTTGGGGAAGAGGCCATCAACTCTCCCAGGAATGGAGTGGATCTCTGCCATGTTGCTGAACTGATAAAAATTACCTTATTTTCCAGGAGACAATGCTCACATGTGACTTGCAGTACTTGTATGTTAAACAAGAAAACAGAACTTGTCACTGTCTTCTCAGCACATTGATCTGTCTAGCAGTCTAATATCCTGACTGCAAACGTTGCTAATATTCAAATCTTCAGAAGATGAAAGATCCCCACGTTGCACCTCACCAATTGTTCAGTAGTGCGTAAGGGGAGAAAATATCCTTCTTGATCACCTACCATGATCAATTCATGCCTTGGGGCATGAGATTTAATTGCCTTTAACATTGTCTTTAGTTTGAAAAAGTATCATTTGTAAAAATGATCTCTTAACTTTGTCTCACTACACACTGAGGAGCAGCGGACTCTAGAACCAGAAACAACCATTCAAGCACCAACCTCTTGAGATGAGTTAATTAGATTATAAATGTATACCGTTTCAGTCAAATAAATAATAGCTGACTTTTACATCCATGTAATAATAAAACCAGATTTTTTATCTTCTGCATTGTTATACCAATAAAAAGCCACCCATACAGATGACTGAGCGCTGCAGTTTACAGCATTAACAAGTTTTTTTCCCTTTTCTTTTTTCCTAGCAGGTTCTCAACCCTGGTTATCTGAAACCTCCAAAGCAATATATTTTAACAAACAAAATTAGGCAGATGTATCATCCACTGTGGGATTTGAACCCCTTGTCACTGGCGAGAAAGCTGCAATTTAATAGATGAAGATGTCAAACCACGTTATAGGAGCTTTTGCGACTGCATATTTATCACAGTGTCGTAGGGGTCCCAGGCAAACTGAAAGATTTCACTGTTTATTCACAGTGAAGACACTTAATTAATGACTAGGCCTAATCAGCCTGTTTTATTATTTACAGGGATTCCAACATGGCTTAGCTCAACTGATATGCAAACAAACCATCCTCAGCCTGCTCTAATTAATAATTCTGAACCAGCCTCACAGAGTGGCACTGTCAAGTAGCTCTTTGGTGATTTACAACACCTCCTCTGCTACATTCGCATTGCCTGCATGCAAATGAGCTGCCACCCCTGCAGATCCTTCATTTTAAAATACAATGTGCCGTCTTGTTGACTACAGGAATGCCCTTATCTTTGCACATGACTTAATGGAGACAAATGTCTGACTTGGGCAGGTTTGTGGAGACCTTCATGGATGCACACCTACACAGGATGTCATTTCAGAAATGTTGAAGAGGTGGGGAAGAAAAAATCCTCTGTTGCCTCTGGCATGGTTGCTGCAGCTGAATTGTTTCACCAAGTTGTTAGCCCCAACCTGTCCAAAAAGGGATGGACTATCCATTGTCTTGTACTTGCTAAATTCATTGCCATTGCTGCTTAATAGAGGAAAGGCAAGGAAAATGTGTCAGAGTGTGTGGAAAGTTGTTATGAAAATACTTGACTCCAACTTCACATATAGATACTGGGTGATCTCACTGGGTGATTAGATGCCATACTGGTCTGAAGATGGAAAGAAGCATTAGGAATAAAATCACCATAAAAATTCAAATGGGAATTAATGGGAGTCATTTGCATCTACAAACAATTGAAGAATATTTCACATTTTCAGCTGTATTTCCTATTCACAGTGGAGAAACTGAGGAAAAGAGAAGGTGATCGATTCAGTGAGGAAGACATGCTGCCAGCTGGGGATGGCACTGGTGGATTCACACCAGTAGACCTCATTTTCTCTGAAAGAGACTTCTGAATACAGAGGGAAAACATTATTAGCAGAGCAATATAAGGCAGATGAAAATAGCTCATGAGTGTGAGTCATCCCACTTGTGACTGCTTCCTATTCCATTGTGAGCCACGCTTGAGAAACGCTGTAAAGTAGCACATCAGCAAGAGAAAAGATCTCCCTCAAACCTATTAGCTTAAATGCAAAGCCAGTGCTACTTAGGTAGCTGTAGGAGCACCCGTCATGTTTGTTCAGCTCAGGGAACACCTGTGGTCTTGGGGCCGAAAGGTGGAAGCTCTGTACCAGGAAACATACCCGCACATGCGCGTGATTAGCTAAGTGTGTACATGTTCCCAGGCAAAGCTGGTTTTAGCTTAAGGTCAGGGGGGTTAAATTGCTAACAAAAAGTAAACTGCCTATTACACAGGGCACAGCTCAGCTTCCCAGCCCTAGAAGGCTGGAAGCTCTGCAGCTCACGGACAGCAGATGTTTCTCCAGGCTCCACATTGCACTGGGCGCCTTCACAAAGATGGTACTGAAAGGAAGCAATTATTACAGGCTCACTGTCAAATTGAACTGAAGCTCCCTATGCTGGTGCCACCAAGGTGTTTCCTATTCAGTAATCTCATTAATGAGATGGATAATGTAGTGGATTGAATTTATTAAACATGGAGATGATACCAGCCTGGGAGAGGCTGCAACACATTGGAGTACAGGATGAAAGCTGAAGATTATCATGACAAATTGGAGAAATGGTCTGAAGGAAGAAAAAAAAAAATCAATTAATTCACTAAAAATAATTCTGGAGCGCTATATTTAAATTATTGTACAGAAATAATGAACCACACAAATTTAAGTTAGGAAATTAATTTCTCTGCAGTCATTCTGCAGAAGAAGATCTGGGCCTCACAGTAGACTGGAATCTGAATATGAGACAGCATAACTGTAAAAAAAAAAGGAATGCATCATGCTGGATAGTAAAAACACAAGCACTGCAAGTAAAACAGATGAAGAAGATCTGTCATTTAAGTCAGTTCTGGTAAAACTTTAGCCTAGGTAATCTTTCCATCCTCGGCACCACACTTTGACTGGTGAAAGTTCAAAGAGGATTAGTGATCTGGAAATGAAGGCTCCTGAGGATGGACTTAAAAAAAATCAAACAAAATCAGGCTGCATAATTCTGAAGCGACTTGAAGAGACAGATCATGGTCATCTCCAGGACAAGGTTACCGAAAGGGATAGAACAGATTGTTTATGTGTTCACTGGTAACAAAACAAGGAGCAATGTGCTTACTTCTAAATGAAGCTAATTTTAGGCCAGACATTAAAAAAAAATTTGACCTGGAAAGATAGTTTAACACTGCAATAGATTTCCTGGAGAGACTAGAAAGAGTACAGGGCCATAGTATCTATCAGGAATGATTTAGGCCTAGTTAACCTTGCAGTGGGTCAGGGGAATGAAATAGTAGGCATCGTGACATCCCTTACTTCCTTGCATCTAGTACAGGTTGTGACAGGAAATGGGTTATCCAAGAAACAGAGAGCTGTTGCCAACCATCATGTGATCCCTTTGGGGCAAGGAGTCAGAAAGACTTTCACAGGCAAAGTTGACTGCAGCATCCAGCACATGTGAGAGTTGCTACAGGTGCTCTAAACGTTTATCTTTCTTCAAGTGTATTTTCAGATGAGAAAGTGTCCTGAAATCACAAAGTGCTTTTCAAATGTAAAAATCTAAACACTTGTTTTCTAATAAAGGAATTTCTTGATATTCTTGAACAGTTCCAAAAGCTCTTTTTCCATGTGTGATCAAATACAGAACATGCACATTGCTTTTATGAATACAATCACAACTTGTGATTTTTTGTGGTAGGGCATTAGCTGTGGCGTTAATGCAGAGAGGTTTCCTAAAGCTCTCTGGTAACTGTCTGGTTTAATCCACTTTGTGTCATAACCTGTACTTGATGAAAGGAGAACAATGGACCAGATGAGGTGGATTCCCACCAACAGAACAACTAGATTTATAGCTATAATGAGCAGCAGACATATCAAAGGGACTAATAAACCATTACAGGCCTGGGCACTAGGAACAAAAAATAGGTCAAATTAGTAGGAAGAGGGTTATCAAGAGGTGTCTGCAAAGAGATGGTGGGCTGAGGTGGCCTGAGAAACATAGAGACAGACGTGGCAAGTATGGAAGCTGCTTTCCAGGCCAGGGAAAGAATGGTCCAGCTATCTTAGCACAAACAAGCCGTCAGATTTAGAGGGACATGCTTGGTCAGGCTTTGTTTTGCCTTTCTAACTTGAAACTACTAATGATTCCACACCTTTTATCCGGAAGATAAAGGTTTATTTTGGAAAGACTGTCATGTGTCACTGCAAACATCTTTTGTCTGTGGCACAGTAAGGGTGGTATTCTAGGACATCTGAGATGGACTGAAATACCCCACAAGAGCTGAGGAATGACAGTGAGAAATACTTGTAAGTTAAAGATATTGAGCCATATACAAAAATTACAAGTCTGCGATGACATGAGAAAAAGGAGTAAAGAAAAAAGACAAAAATAAAGAATGAGGAAACTGTTTATATATACAATGTTATTTTTATTCAGTGGCTCAGCAACACCTATTATAATAGAATAAGTGAAAAGCATTGGGGTATCTGGGATTTTAAATAGCTTTTTCCATCACAGTCAACTTATGGACAGAGTTTCCTTAGATTTAGAAAGGAAACAGGGCATAGCTGGATAAAGCAGACAGGCAAATGGACAATTTATCAAAATGTTATGCACTCAGCTAGATAAAAATTATTAATTTGTAACCGGGCTATTAAGAACTGTCAAGCCTCAAGTCAGGTTGGCAATTCTCAAGTTTGAGAATTCAATTTGTAGTCTGCAACACTAAATTAAAAAGTCCCCCTTTGTGTCAGTCTTCACTAATGTTTGTAGATATAACAGGGATGTCTGGCATCAGTGAGCCTGCTTCTCAGTTATTGCTATTCTTGGCTTACAACAAGGTTGAGAAGGAGGCAGAAATAGGAAGATGTCTCTTCTGCTTGAGGTTTTTGGCATTCTGGGACACTGCAGAGAGCTGTCTAAAGCCCCGGTCAGACTCAAGGTCTGCCACACTCACAGCATGGTCCCTGGGCACCACTCTGTTCCTCGAGAGGGTGACATGGGCATTTCTCTGCTGTCAGAGTTCTCCCATAGCCAGGATGGTAGAAATAGAGAGCCAAAACTTTCCTTCTTCTGCTTGTTGTGAAGAGGTAAATAGTCACAGATCCTCCAAATCCAGTGACAAGGTATCATGTAAGGGTAAGGGTAAGGGGGAGCCTAAAGCAGGAAGGAGGGAGCCTTTCTCCTGTGTGCCTTTCTGATGGGTCCTCCCACAAAGTGGTGAGTTGTCTCTAGTAAAGATTTGGGTAGCTGATGGATTCATCAACTCCTCTTGCATGGCTGGCAACTGATTTATTCATGGTTATATAGAGGAGGTGGAGAGTTACAATATCAACATCACTTTTGCAATTGTGAGATCTAGAGTTAGGTTGTAAATATGTTTAGGGTCCTTGCTGGGTGTTAATGACAAGATTTACATGCATAATTTTAAAAAACAAATGCTTTTATTTTTGTACACAAAAGCCAACAAACAAGGTGATAACAAATATCTACAGTGTGCAAAACGTGGCATGGTAGCTGTAGTGTGTGCTAGCTTTCGCTAGGACTCTGGGAGCATTTAATACTTCACAGAAAGGGAAAGCTGGAGAGTGTGGGAATGACTCTTACCTTGGGAATAATGGGTCTATCCCCACCAATATTTTATAAAATTCTCTAAAATCTTTTTTTGTCCTTCTGCCCTAACAGGTCTGTGTAGTACCAGCATAAAAAGTTGTTAGCTGTTACTTGTTACTTACTGTAAGAAGTTTCCATAGAAATTTTTTTTAATGCTAAAATCCATTAGAGTTGTCTTGTGTTTGTCCATGTTCTCAGTGGAAAAACTTATAACAATCTTTTCAAGGTAATTTTTCTGTTTTTCAGTGTATAACAATTGAATATTTGTAGCTTTTAATGCTACCTAAGTAATGAACACATTACGCTGTTCTTGTTTTATACAATAGTCTTCCCTTAAGCTTTCATTTTGTCATATGCACAGTCATGTATGCACATACACAGAAGCACATCTGCTGCAAAAATTTTATGCTGAGATCTCCATCAGCTAAAAAGCATTTGAGCTGTGACTGGATATGTGTGTTAAAGAGTTACATTCCCATCATAAATGCCAAGATGACTGTCTTGGAGACTATCTTCTGTTACTTACCTAAGGGACAGTAAAAGCAATAGAGAGCAACAGATCCATACATTGGCCTCTGCAGCCCTGAAGGATTATTACTGCATCAGAGAGGGCAGCTTGATTTCCATGGCTCTTTTGCTCTATAGTGTCTTACCTGAATTCACCCAGATGATGGCATCTGCCACAGTGGCTATTCACCATACTCCCAAATTTTCTCCATAAAGACTGTATGAACACTCTTGGAAAATATGTACACTCTTTTCATGGGATCCAGCATCCAAGAGTGAAAGCAAGAGGCCACAAGGAGCCACAGACATTATTTGGCAGTTTGCAGGGATGGGGACAGCACGAGCCCTTGTGTGCACACCATTCAGGTGCTGTTATGAGGTCAGCCATGGTCAGGCTATTGCAGCTGCTGGGAAAGCATGCTGCAGTCTCTCAGTTACCGTGCAGTCATCTATACCCCCCGGTAGCCCTGGGGCAATGATACTTCTTGGGCTCTGGAGTGAAAAGTTTGCTTCTCTTACAGATAGCTTGCAGAGAGCTTCATGATAACACTATAACAGCACCGCACTGATTTAGTACTTACTGTATAATTTTACCCTTGCAGTTCTAGCATCTAATTCCTTAACTCCTTTTCAGTTAAACCTTCCATTGATTTCTGTTAGACTTTATTCCGAGTGATGTTGATGAGATACCTCACCTTTTCTGGAAACATCACATCTCTATTACATCTAGTGCTAAGACCCCTCCAGGGAAACAAACTTTAAGAAGTAGGTTCCCTGGTAGGGGACACTGGTGCAACTCCATTGGCTTTAATAAATTTATTCCAGTTATAACCAGGAGACTCAGTGCATGTTGGAAGAAGTGGTGAGGAAGAGGACAATTATTATTCTTAGTTCTTACATAATTTCCTGCATGAATATCTAACTTATGGGTCCTCACACAAACAAGACAGCTCTGTGCGGCTATGCCCCCCTTTAAAATTTTAATTTAATATATAAAATATCACCATCACTTTTTTCTACCAGGCTATTATGTATCTGATATGATATGTAGATATTTAAATGTATGTTTACAATAAATGAAAAAGGACAGTAGCCATTAAAAATGTATTATCTGGCTATGGTCAAAGTTAACTTCGATTACATCCAGGGCAAAATCATATTTAATATCATGCTAGTTAAAATATATAATGCAGTTTCCCAAAATAAACAGAGCCTGCATCTACAGGAAATTCTGAATTAAGGCTTTCTCTCAACCTTTGGAAATCAGTTTCTCTTTTATACATAAAATTCAATATTAGTATGAAAAGAAAAATTACATAGCAACCACAACTGAGACTGTTTCAATTCTGTATTCTAGTTCTCTGTGCAATGCATGCTTGTAGTTACATGATTATGCTTAATCATTCCTGAAGATATGCAGTCTTAACAATTGTATTGTTACAGAGCCTTTCAAAATTGAATACGTAAAAATACTAAAAATAATTACCCAAAGAAATGTCTCTATCCAAATAATCCAATAATGGATAATAAAGCACAAAATGGCTGGTGAAATCACAAGACAAATTTCAGAATTCCTTTCATAAAGATTAAAAACCACAATGATAATTTACATTTATTCTTTTAAAGGTATCAAAAATGTTATTTTTGGCAAGATGGATGATGTTTTAAAAATCATTCCTCATCTATCCATAATGAACTTTCTACCTCTGAGACTCAGGATGAATATTACTATGAATTGAAACCGGAGCCAAATCATGGCAAAAAGTTGGATCTTTGGAAATCCCATCACCAAATAATTTCCCCTCCCTCACCTTTTTTTTTTTCTGTGCAGCATCTGGCAATGACAGTAAATGAATACGAAATACCTATTGTTGAATCGTGTTCTGTTGGTATGAAGTTATAAACCTCACACAGGCAACATGGGTCATGTACCTTTAGCAGATACTTCTCAATCTCTGGCTGTCCTTTTGAGGGGTTATCTAAGGGACGGGAAGAACTGAGAAGCAAAGCTTGGGAAGGAGGTAGAAGCTCTGAGGAGACCTTGCAGGGGACACTTTCAGGTGATTCACAGAAGAGCAAATGCCATAAAGTGGTGCTAGCAAAGCGAAAAGAGCTGCCAGATAGAGCTTGCAAAATAATCACAGAGTAAGATCAACAAGGCTTGAAATTGGAGGGCCAAGAAGGGGGAGCAAGCAGGAGGAAGAGGGAAGAAAGGACAGGCTCTAATAGTTCAGGAGACTATAAGAGCAATGCCCAACTGTAAGGCAGCCTCTATACAAATCAGTCCATCAGCAATGGTCTATGGGCCAGTAGCCAGATAAGTCCTTGTCCCCTCCCTGGAGTAAGGAAATGGCTATCAGTCCTAAGCGACTGCTATGGATGACTGGAAAAGCACTTATGGAGATGGACTATTCATCACAAAAACCCACTGTCCAGAACTACTATATCCAGATACTGGGGTCACTACTACCTGCAAACTGGGAATTGTTTGAAGAATTGAGGGATCCCCCAAGTGTGAGCTGGAGGCTGATCTATCACATAAAACTGCAGCAATAAATCGATTTTGAAGACTATACACTCTTAAGCTAGGAATCAAATGGAAGCCAGTGTAGAGAAAAAAAAAACCACCACAAAACCAAAAAACCAAACTACAAAACACTACATCTACTTTCAAACAGTTCTGTTTTTTAATCTATTCGCTATTTTGCCCATATTGAATTGGATCATCACTAGCAGGTGGTGGGAAATGCAGAAGATTTTGTTATAAGCTCTGTGTAAAAAACCCTGATTTCAAGCACATTTTCTCCAATGCAGGCTCAGGAGTTATGACTGTTTCAGAAACTAAGGTTTAGTGAATGATGAAAAATTTGGATGTGTGTACAGTCTATTGACAAAGGTGAAAAGTAGCCTATTTTATTAATTTTTCCTGAAGACTGGAAATTGAAAGCAATATTTTAATGAAAGGACTCAATTAAATTAAAATGAACATGTAGTGGAGTAACACATAGTTGTACAAAACCCCAGGCTTTAGCCATGCCCCTTATGGCTCATTTCCTCAATAGCAGGGATAAGTCCATTATTCCACAGTAACTCATTATGTTTTCTACCTCCCTCTGTTCTTCTGCATTGTGAATGTCATTAGTTATGTTCTCTTATGCTGTTAGACACTGAAACACTGGGCGTGGGGGTGCAGGCAGAAGGTTGTTAATTGGCCACCTGATATTCTGGCTGTCCTGTGAGAAACTGAGGGCAAGTTGCTAGAGGGTCTCGGAAATATAAATAGAGGCTGTGGGTTGTCGTAAATCTCACCTGTGATGAGAACCCATCAGAAAAAAGAGGGCAAGAGAGATCCTCCTCCCTGCGACAAGTGCCTTTTAGAAGCTGACTAGGGAGTTGAGAGACCTGTGATCTTCCCCCCGTGAAAATCCTGTTAATGGACATGGGCTGTGCTTGTAGCACTCTGAAACTGTTGCTTGCAGATTAGACTTAAACTACTAGCCCCAGGGCAAAGTGCAGATGAAATGTTTTCACTGGTTGGCCTTGTATATTATGGAGCCTTTTCTTTTCCTCTGTTGTCAGAAAGGCAATATTTTACATGATCTTTTTGAGACCTTGAAGTGTCAGAGGCATATGAATCCCAGCTGGAAAAACACCTAAATATGAAGACCATATGGGCACCACTCTGTTTTGTGATTTTAAAAGAGTTTTCTCTGCATAGCCAAGAGAGAAATGTGATTTTGCCCCTCATTTAATAAAGCCAAAGGAATAGGGTGCAAGGTCATTTCTTCCTTAGCAAAGCAAAAAAAAAAAGGTGGAAAATGTGAGAATCTTTGAAAAGTCACACAGCTGATAGTGACATTGCTATTGTGTTGGCTCCCAGTCCAAGTAAGGTTCAGTGTTGGCTTTATCAAGATGAGCAAGATGAGTTCCTTGGAGAGTGGAAGAGAAATAATAGGACAGGCCATCTATAAATCTGGCTTTGGACATAACAAAAGGGCATTAGCAAATTTTGCTTACACAGATCTCATGGGAGTGCTTTGAGTTTAGGATTATACCTTTTGGGACACGTCTTTAGAAGATGACAGTTATGTCTCTTTGTCTGATGGATAAAATAGGTTGACTCTATAGGGAGCACTTGGCTGTACTTATTGCTGATGTTGGCATTTTGAATACATCCTGCAGCATGCAGGGTGCACTGAAGTGCACAGCGCTCTGAAGCACATCTCACTCCCTTTACAAGACAGGATCAGCCACAACCCTTTAAGGAGGAAGGAAGGTGTATATCTGGGATATGACCTGGGGAACGGCTCGATGGAGATTTTGGCTGATGAAGAGCTGTCCTTCCTTCCAGAACCCATGGCTAGTCCATGGATAGCCTAGAGAGGACTAAAGACTGAGCAAGGCTGGGACATGCCATCTGTGGGAGATGGCTATGGTACCTGAAAACAGCCCTGGGAAGGTGAGAAGTAAGCTGAGGTGCCAGAGGTGGTTTTGAATGGGATTCGTTATCTACACCAGCATCACAACAACATAGAACTAAATCTGAGGGTTGTGGAGAAAACATGATGGAGTTAGTAAGTTGATAAAGGTGGAAGAGGAAAATACCATGAAAAATCACGTCTCCCTATACACAGCACAACAGGTTTTATTAAGACTAGGAATGTCAGCTATTATTTATTTATGCATATAATTTGCTAAAGGGTAAATCCAGACAAGGCAAGGACTTCATGACCATTAGTGGTACGTTAATTGAAATATTTTGTTTTGCTTCTGGTTGCTGTCTGGATTATGTGACAGAGCGCTGTATGCTTGTGCCAGGATGTTTGATGGGCTATCGAATTATCTCAGCATTACAAGACAACAGTATCCCAGCCTTCTTAAATCTTTTCCCCTCCTTCAGAACTTCCTGCTACATTTTTCTGAATCTGCTCAAGGTATTGACACAGAAAAGCAAGTTTTGTCAAGGTTATTTCGTTACCCCTAATAAATTCTAAAACCTCTAAATGTCTTGGTCTTTAGATGAGTTTTCTTCTGGTTTAAAGAGAAAAAAAAAAGCATTTCAAGAGCAAGATTTTTCCTCTTTCTTTTGGTGGTATTAATTTCCTTCCCAGAGTAAATCTTTTCATAACAGCTCTGTCCCATGTAGACACCGTCAAAACTGTTGAAGACAGTGAATCTTAAAGGACTCAGTACCTCCTGCTATATTTGGCATCTCCATGTCTAAGTAGAGAGGTCTGGGAATTTCTCAAGGAAAGGAATTTTATTTGTAAGTGCCCATTTACAGAGAAAGGACATGCAAGGACCAGAAAGCTGTCCCTGCCTGCCCCAGAATCATTACTGCCATAGCTGACCTCTTTGGGAAGGAGTTTTTTCCCATTTCAAGTCTCATCTTGCCCAAATGAGTTGTAGCCCAGCTGATTGTACAACGAGTTCAATTAAGATATGGCAGATCTCCAGTTTTGAGATCTTTGACTAGCAAAAAAAGAGTTTGCATCCAGGTCTAGATTACAGTCCAAATGAACGGGCCTTGAAACCTACCATTGCTCTGGGTGCCCACCAAAGGTTGTTTGTTACAAATTTTGCAACCTTCATCCACATTGGCATCCACGGTCCCTTTAATACCCTTTTTATTTCTACTTTCTTAAGGGAGTTCTGGAAAATGCATCTCTCCCTCCCACTCTTGCAGTCTTGCAAGGTGGGACTCCACTAATCAATCAGATGAGCTGCTGGTATACATGTAATCATATCCACCCTTAATAAAGCTATACTGATCCTACTGGAGATCTGACTTCCAATGGCGTTTGGATACCAGATCTTACTGCTGGAAACAGTGATTTCTGGCAGTGGAAAGTACAAGTCTATCAGACTGTCCTTGACCTGGAGGTTGCTTTTTGTAACTGATGGACCCTCAGGTCTCTCATCAGTACTCAAAATACTGGATTTTGCTGATGGGAAACCCATGATATGAAAGCAAAGTTGGTGTACACACATAGACATGTTCCTGTGAGCAAGGCCAGAGGCATGTACACACCTTGACTGATATCCTGCCTCAAATTAAATCAATGATAAAGCAAACTTTGTTTTCAGCAGGGTATGTTTTTCATCTCTGCCTCTTATATATAGTCTATCTCAGCCTTCATTATACACTTTATTGCTGGTTTTATGTTGAGAGAATATGTGGCCAAGCTATACATCCATGTTTTTTAGCCTAGCTGCACAGACTGTAGAAAAATTATTTTTGTGAAAATATGAAGGAATATGAGGAGTCAACATATCACAGGAAAGAGATGTTAAAATTGCATATTTAATATTACGGTTTAGCCAATCAGATTAACATTTTCTACCATGTTCTTACCTATAAAAAAACCCACACAACTCTGTTTAATACCAATCAAAAGATAATATTCTGCAACAAATATCAATGTGTGGACTGGAATCGATGAATAGGATTAAGAGAGGATTGTGATTCTGCAAATCCTGTGCACAACAGCGAGATTGTTCCCTTGGCTGTGAGCATTGCCAGCTGGAGTATGAGAAGATTCAGACACAGGAAATTTCAGAATTTATTCTATACACTAAAAGCAAAGGTTTCCAGAGAGCAATGACAACTTTTGAAGATTAGAACTAGTTCTGGGTCTTGATTCCATACAGTTTAGTAAATTTTTGAGACATACTGTTAACCCTGAGCGCTAAGGCATTTCTTATGACATTTTCATTGAAAACAATGAAGTGTTACAGAGTGTGACCAGCCACCCAGATCTAATGCTGCAGATCAAAGAACTGGCTAAAGAAACTTGGGAAGCAAAGAAGGATCCTACTTTTAAGGAAGCTCCTTTTTTTAAGTGGGTGTTCATGGGCTGTCTGTTTTCATATTCCTACTGAGAGGTGGAACCCACAGCAGGGTAGGCCATCAGGAGAGGAGTTGGACCCTGCACAGTCAGCTGGGATTTTCTTCAAAAGGTCTTACCCAGCAGCTATATTTGGACATTTCAACATCTATACAGGTCAGGAAGTTTTGGGTCTGGCTGGGGAATGCAATAAGCAGCAACATGTTAAATGAAGGACAATCTGAATTATATTATTCATCTATTTGAGTAGGAGGGACTGGAGCAGAGACCAAAGGAGCCTATTGTAGATTGTTTCCCTATGTTTTCTCCTTTCTTTTTGTTCTTTCCCAAATGTGCTTTTTGAATAAGCCTGTTTGATTTACTGCTTGTGAGCAGGGAATATCTTGTTTACTAATTGTTCCGACAGCTTGATTTGGTGTCTCTCAGTTTTTGGGTGGTGTCTCAAGATGATGTTAAAAGTGGACATCTAGACACAGAACCTGGTCCTTGTTGCTGCCAGTTGGGGTTTGACAAAAGGATTACCTAATGAAGTAGTATACATTAAATGAAGCTGTCTCTGATATGCCAGCCAGCTATACTAAATGTCCTGTTAGAAATCCACCCAGTATCTTTAATTCCAAGGAATGTTACAAACGCATCCTAATACACAGGGTAGCATTCACCTACTGCAATGAAGTCACCTCTGGGGTGCAACACAAGAGCTGTAACCATTTGAAGCTGCAGGCGGAGGTAATATATCAGCAGCACACAGCTGATTCCTCTCATTTTCTACACAATACCATGCCAAAATTGCTACAGCTAAGCAAATAATATCAGACAACATTGTATGGCGTCTCCTTCACGTGGGTGGCAACAAGCAGCATAGCATAAGGGTTATTATAAATATTATGAATCTATTTGAAAAAGAAGTCTCTTGCATTAATGTTCTGAAGCATATCAAGTTAATATGACTATTAAATTTTTTCAAACACCTTTCCAGCATCCTGAAAAAGAACCAAGAAATTAATTTGTCTCATTCTGTAGCATTTGTCATATGCTGGAATCTGCAGGCAGTTTACTAGAAATATCCCTGTAAATACCGACAGGTCTGAGTGAAGACTTTGTGGAAGCAGAGTTTACAATTACAGCCCTGTGAAATCCTGTGTTGGTTTCACACACGTTTTCTAGAGTGGCCCCACTGGGCTCAGTTCGCAGGGGCTTGCATCTTCATCTGCAGACTTCAAGCAGCCTCAGTAAAAATCCATTTAAATCAGTGTGTTTTTTTCTTAACCTGCTATCGTTGTCACATACCCCAGAAAGCACGATTCTACATTTTACTTACAAGGACCTCTTAGATTTTATCTTAGAGGCCTTTTAATCCCCTCTCCTCAGCTCTTATCACAGCTGAGATTTTTCCGCAAATGACCATCGGTCCCATCCCCATGTGGCACCGTGTCTAGGACTGCTAGGCTTCACCCTGTGGCCGCAGAGCTACCTCATTTGCTTCTCCTTTCTCTGTAGCAAAAGCAGGAATGGAGTTCTGTGGCAGAACTACCTGAGTTGTCACCCTTTAAAAACTCCCTCTGAGATGGACATATTGCTTTGGGGTATTACTCTGGTTCTCTGCTATCCTTGAGTCAGGTAAAATGTCCAGTGAATCTCCACTCCACTTAGTATCCCAAACACTGATGTTTATGTAAAGTTAAAACAAATGGACAGTCAGTGACAAAACCAGGTAGCAATATAAATCAAATCACAGCACTGTCTTTCATGCACTCTATGTATATAAATGCTGGTTTGGGGAAAGGAAGGAAAAATAGTATTATCATTGAATTGGTTCAGAACATCTTTCTTGATTAACACTTACGTATAAGTAGCATTTAGGTAGAATAGCTACTTGCCCTCTAAAAGCAATGTGTTCTCATTTAATACATTTATCAGCAATACTGAAGAGCAGTGTGTTTGCTAGGAGTCATGAAAACAACCCCAGCTCTGAACTGAATGGCTGCTTTTGTCTCCTTCAGAAGCAGAATGATTTTCCTTATCCAGGGAAAGAAAGAAGTCTTTTCAGAGAACAAGACTTTGTGCCAGGTTCTCTGCCAGGCATCATGGGGTGTTTTGAATGACCTGGAGAGGCCACATCGCATTGGTAAGCCTAGCAGGCAGTGAGGGCTGAGGAGACAGAGCACCTCTCCACAGCTCCAGGTGCTGGCATCCACGCTGCCATGCCAGGCAAGAACAACACGTGCAACAGGTTGTCACCTCAGGGAGTACAGCATCCTCTTTCCTTCCCCACCCTGCCGTTCACTTTCACCACCTGCTCCAAACATCTCTGACAGTCCTGGTTTAACACCCAGCTCTAGTAAAGTCTCGCTCTGCAGGCAAGGGAAGCAAACCTGAACTCTCTCCCGAGTCCAACAACACTGCTGATTAATCAACCAAACAGTTCATGTCTGAGAGACATAAGGTCATCCCTCTTAAGGGGAGAATGTGCTGCTTCCAGGGAGCTCTCTTCCACCGTCTGCCCCCATGAAATCTAGGAAACAAGATATTGGGAAGCAAATTCAGCACAGATGTATAACATGTGAAGGTCTGTTGACTTCAGGGTATATTTGTATTTCATTTAGCCTCAGAAATTTAAACCACAGTCAGTCTTTCCTTCCCTCCCTATTACTGCTCTGATGTAGATGTCAGTAGACACACACCATGCCACCTAATTCAGATTTCAGCACGATCGCCAGTGGAGTTGCATTGTGTTTTGTCATTCGGTATTTGGTTGTTTGCTTCTGCGAGAAAATAGTTTACATGGCACACAGAAGACAGGCAACCACTACATAAACTCTGTTATTTTACCAGCTTGAAATTCCCAGCCAACTCTGTGTCTTGAGAGGGTCACTAAGCTCTACCTGACCAGGTAATACTCTTGAAGTTACTTCTGGCTGCAGGTGGGAGAAACTGAAGGGACTGAAACAACACAAAGAGCCCATTAATATATAATTTCTGTAAAATGTATAATTTCTGTAAAATGTGTTCTGTAGACATGTAAAGTGTAAAATGCCTTCTTACTACATGCTTAAAAAGGCCAGAAAATATCACCCATGGCAATGTCATGCTATCATCTTCAATATATCTCTGGGCTTGATGTATAAAGTCTAACAGGTCTTTGTTAACTAATGCTAGTTTGGAAGAAGGAGGGAGACTGCAGTACCTCCCCTCTCTCAGGGCGTCTATTCAAGGGGTAAGAAACATCCAGTAGTCACCTCTTAGACAGTACTGAAGGAATGGCTGCAGGGCTGTGCTCATTTAGTCCTCCACATCTGAGTCTGCACTCATTTACCTAGTATAAAATGTTCCTCTTTTACCTCCCCTTCTCTCAGACAGAGATCTATACAAAACAAATAAAGGACCAAATCAGACATTCTTCCACATACATCTGCCCTGAAAAGGACAAAAAACCAAACAGCATGTGGAAATGTTAATCGTGTTGTTTGACGCACTTTTGTAAGGAACTCAGATAGGACAGTGCTGAGTATGGCACAAGCACTTGAATAAATTGTATCACAAAGACTAAATCTAGGGAAATGTGAAGGGAAGGATTTTTTCTTGAAACATCCTGAACATGCTGGGTTTTCTTTGGTTAGAATGCACTGAATTAAAATATGTGGAAACTAACTGGGAAGTACTAGCTTTCTATTATAGATTAAGCCCCTTCATCCCTGCAATTAAAGAAAGTGCTTTTTCCACTTCACCAGTCCTTCAGCAAAAACAAAGATAAAACTCAATATTCTTGATAGATCTTGGATAAAAACAAGGCAGGAAAGGAAACCTTTCAGACTAGTCTTATGGACTGGAAAGAAACAGGACTGCATATCTTGTCTTTTTTCAACTCTTAATGGCACAGTGTGACCTCTGGTGAAGCCAATGGAGTTGTACCAAGGATCGTTCAGGCTCATGCCAGTAGATAAAAGGCCAGATCCATATTTCTTCACTGTTTTATGTTAAACATCTTCTTGCACATGACAATAGGAGAGGGAAGGAATCTTCCTCTTCTGCATTTTCACATAGCTTCCTACAAGCAGAGAAATGTCGGGGTTTGGCAGACGTTCAGCCTGGTCTCTCAGAACAGGAGTGGTGCAGGGCTGTGAGTGACCTCCCCCAGGCGGAGCGACTACCCTCGCCTGTTTCTTGCCCAGGAGCAGATGGGAGCCAGGAACCAGACTAACTGTTTTGAGGTCTGCAGATGGGGCACACGATCACAGAGCACAGCCTTTTCAGTACCTGTGACAATTTATCTCATACTGAATATACACCAGGTGTACACGCTGTCTCTGGTTCTAAAATAAGGATACGGAGGAGCACAAGATTAATGGACACCATCTATTCACCTAGGACACATTGTGCCCCTATCTCTAAAATGTTTTTCTTAAAATACAATTTCTGACTGACTGGCAAGCAAAGTGGCACCTGATCTTTAAGAAAAGGATCAAGAAGCAACAAAAAGGGTTTAACTTACAAAGTTTGTGGTAATAACAATCCTATGAACTTTTGGCGGGAAGGATGCCATTATAATTCCAGAAACATTGAGAGTGGCAGATTGCCTGGAATAACTGTAAGAGGCAGCAGAGCAAGAGTGAACTTTCAGCAACCAAGATTTATGTGTCAAAAATGCCTCAGCCCTTCTACATGTTTTATGAGTGTTAAAATAGAAAGTACAGTCCCTGTGTCTCAGGTGGTGAAGGAGTCATACTTCTATAAGATTTAGCTCTTTGCAGGCAATTCTTGAAATTCCTTAAACCTCTGAAATTATGAGCGATTGCTCCAGAGGGGTGTGAAGTCTATATCTGGACTTCAGGCTGACTTGCAGTTGTTGGCTGAAAATGCAGTGGAATTTTTGGTGCCAGGAGTTCTGAGGAGGCCATGGGGAAAAAGGAGAGAAAAGAAAAAGGCAGTTGTATTTTGAAGCACGGTTGTTTAATAAACATGCTTTTCCAATAAATAAGTCTGTGAACCTCTTCTGCTATACTGTGCCAGTGTGGGTAGGCCTGCGTTTACACATGGAGGCTTGGCAGCATGGATGCTTGACTCACCAAATATACGGTATAAACTCTGCAATCTGCTGTACATGCCAAGCTAAGAGGCAGATTTTGTCAGCTTTGCTCCTGATGAGTAGGACTGTGCTCTGCAGGCAGCACCTGACTACTTGAGAACGGAACTACTACACAACAGAGGAAGGTTGTCAGTGATGACCAAAATGAGTTTTTTTTAAAAAAAAAAAACACCTGCTAATGTGGGCAGAGTTTCCTTAGAAGGAGGAGGTTTCTCAATGGTCTTTGAACACTCTTTGATTTTCGTTTTTTTCCCACGTCTATCTCATTTTAAGCAAGCACCTGCTTGCTGCTAATCTTTTGGAGCTGTATTCTTAAACACCCCATATACAGCACTTGTCACAAGCATGCTGCTCTGTCTATAAGCAGAGCGCATGGCCATGCAGAGATTCATTTTTAGAGCAGGATGGTACTCCAGGAACTTTTCGTTCAGCTGCATGCGTGGGCTCAACCAGAGAATATGCAGGCTAAAAGAGGAGGGTGTGTGTGTGCTCATTTAACTGTCTCTGGAGAGCCTGATGAGCTCCATAGCACCCATTTATGGAAAGTTTCTCTGTAGTTAAACAGGAAATCTTTTCCACAGTTTTTTCAAGCTCTCCAGTAGAATTTTATGGAGAATAAGATCTGTGGTTCAGCATTTTAAATAGCTATTTAAGTTCTAATTTTAAGAATACAATGTTGGTTTTAGCTCTATTAAGATCTATAGTACCTTTCCTTAGGACTCCTTATTCCTGGAAAATGTGAAGATCTGTTAACTAAAGGCATGGAGAATCCTAGCTTAAAAATGTTTGTGTTGCTGGTTCACCTGAGGGGCAGAGGTTCACCCAGTCTGAGTGACTTCATCACGAATGTGAGTGATCCTTGCTTATGATGTTAGGATGACTTTCTGGGCATATTTCAGAAAGGATGGAAAGTTAATGTTAATTAAGTTAACGAACAGTATTTATTTATTTTTCCTTAATGGGATACATAAAAAGAAACCAAGTTCAGGCTTCATCTCCTTGGGTCCCAGGTGGAGGAGAGAAGACATCTGTCTTGCCTACTTCATCTCTCCTCATTCCCTGGGAACCCAAGCTCCATTTAGGGGCAGTTCTGCAACAAATGGTGTTGACTGATTAGTGAGTGCTTACTTTTTGCCTGATCTTCACATAAGGTTTCTTCATCTGTGCTGTTTCAGACAGTAACAGTTTTTCAAATATCTTTGGAAATGTGATGGCATGCCCTTTTGTTTATATGAGGTGATCAGCAAAAGAGATACATCAATTAATGATGACCCACTCACTCCTGTATGTAGGTGCAAACACATGTTTGGGCCCTTTCCTGGCTGCAGCTCTTGCTGTGGAAAATAGGAGGCTTTTCTTGCACGTGGAAGGGTAAGTTATTCCTGTGTTTAAGGGCCTACTAGATTCTTTATATTCAAAGAGTAAACACCGGCACTATCATTATGAATCACTATTCCTGATGAGTCTAATTCTTTTTACTGCCATTACAGCAGATGCTCACATATCTATCCTCAGTGGCCAAATCAATCTTCTGAAACTCCTCATAAATATTCCAGGAAGAATACTAGATATTATAACAGCATCTCCTGGCCTTAGCAGGAGAAGATAGAGCTGCTGCTTCAAGTCGGCTTTTCAGACAGTTTACCTGCAAAGCCTAGGGGGACACGAGATAAGGATCCCTTGCTGAACATTGCTGTTATACAGGCAGATATTCCCAGTGACAGTGTATTTCCCTGTTAACAGCCTTCAGTACAATATTTTCCTCTCTGTGGCTATGTCTCTTCTTTCAGCATTGTCCACCTTCAAGTGTGTGAGCTCTGTTACGGTCAATTATAAACTTTGGGGAGTTTTAACATGGGGAATTTCTTGGAACACAAAGCAAGTGAACAAACAGACATCCCCTGACAGTCTGTGGAAAATGGAAAGCCTAGTGAAATAAAACATATGGGTTGCTCAAAACAGATCTTTAAAAGAAGTCAGAATCATAATCTCCCAAACTAGGTGGATTATCTGCAAATAGATTTCTCCTTACCTGTTAATTTCTTTCTCCCTGTCATCTGTCTCTTCCTTTCAGTTGTTAACCATCAACAGTGTGTCTCCTAGCATAGCCATTCCTGTTTTCCTGTCTCCTCCTGGAAATCCTGTTTCCTATGGTCTTTTCTATACATAACAAGTCACAGAGAACTAGCAAAAAAGTATTTCCCATAAACTTGTGGGTTCCTGGCCTTATCTTCTACCCGTCCTGTAACTCTGTTGGATACCTATTTGATCTCATGTATCCTCTGCTCTTGTATTGGCTCTTCTTTTCCATAGCCATGAGAAACAGAGATCTTACAGGAACTAAGGGTTGAGACTCATTTAGGAATGAACCTATGGACAGAGAGGAGGTACATGAAAATAGACGGTTCCAGCCCCAGAAGGCTGTCAGCCAGTGTTAGTAAGGCTGGAAAAGGGTGAGACAGGGAAAAACATGGAGCCATTTTGTTAGGGCAAGGCAGCTGGCAAGTGGCTGAGTCAAGCCCTATTTCTTAAGTCAGCTTATTGTTTCCTATGTACTAGACGGAACTGCCTCTGAAATGCTTGGGGATAAAATAGATGGATGAAATGTTGCGATTTAGATCAATTTTTGTTTTGTATCTTCCATGTTCTTGTAATTTTAAGTGTTTTTCAAGGCTGCCTGAAGCCTTGGGTTGTGAGCTTTTTGGCATGGAGTTTGAATAAGATTGAAATCTAGTTAAATAAATATAATGAGATTCTGAATCAGTTGAATTATTCTTAAGATTTGCTCGTGTTTAGCTACAATTGCATTTATAGAATACTTGTTAGCATTAGCACACAACAGCCCAAGAGAAGCATATATGATGTGAGATAGAAGTATGCTTCAGGTCCTGGAGCTGCTGCTGGGAGATTGCCTTGTCTTTTTGTTTTGCTGTGTTTTCTTTCAGTCAAAAGGGAGCCTTTGCTGGTGCCAATGCTGTTTGCAGAAATTAATCTTACCCAGTGTCCTCCTACAGCACAGCACACGTAACAGGTGGGGTTTACAAGACCACGACACTATGTGTAGCAAAAAAACATTTGATTCCTCTCTTTGTATAATTTTTAATAAGAAGAAACATAATTGGAAAGCAGAGCATGCATTCAAAGGAGTTTGACTACTTCCCTGTCTTTAACTCAGTGTGTCCCATGGCCTATGCTTTCTCAAAGTCCATCCAGTTTAGGATGTGGCACAGATGGATGAATACGAGCACATGATATCTATCTAGTGGGTCTCATAAGGGCCGCTCTAAGTCCTGGTGACCTCAATTAAATCTCCCACAGCCAAATGGATTTGGATCTTCACTGCCTAATGCCATTGCACTTCGGCAGACGCTTGATTCACTGGAGTTCAAATAGTGATGAATCAGCACTGGAAGTTATCAGGGCAAAGGTAGTATTTTCATTTTGTTAAACCAGGGTGCTTATCATTAAGTGAAGAACTTTCTTGATTGTGTCACCCCATAGTGCCACAATAAACTGATTGTGGAGAGCAGAAGACCCAGTGTGTTTAAGTTTGTGTTTTCTCATACTGCTGCATGCATGTCCCTTCCTCCCCATCCTAATGTCAAGCAAACAGCCTGATTAATTTTCCAGAGCTACTGTCTTCCCTTGGAAAGTGAATCCCTTCTTCTTGTGATTCTTGTGTTTCCAGGCATGTCTCTAGGACTGGATGGGCAATATTGTAAGGAGTGTTAGGTGGGACACTAAAACTGTAGCCAGGCAAAGTTGTACCTACAACCAAGGGAGAGACTAAGGTTCATCTTTACCTGATTCTATGTGTGAATACCACACTTTCTGTGCTCACCCAGTCTTTCAGAATAGATTAGTTGAAAAACTCTCATAATACCTTTTATAGTTAAAACCACTCATCCCTCTTCCACTCATCACAAACTTCATGGTTAGAAGTCAGGAGATTCCACTGAGGATTTTCTGTCTATTATTTTGGGCACCTTAAAGAATTTTTTGCCATTGACTGTGGAATCTTTACTGTTGCAGTGCAATGCAGTTTTAGGAATACTTTTAGATTCCTGGTGGCCTGACAAGATTCACAACTCCAAGTGAAATGTGTAGGTTTCTTATGAAGGATAAAGAATCTGTTGTCTAAGAATTGGATCCACACTGAGGAAGGAGAAGGACCTGTAACAGGAAAAGTCAGAAATGATGTACAGGAGGTAACGGTGGTGCCTTTCTCCTCATAAAAATGCTCTAATCACCAGCGTGTTCTGAGCTAGGTGTTCATTTTTGGGTGTTCCTGACTTGGTCTGTGCACATAAGAGTGATAGAGGCAGGCCCCCACCTTCCTGCCCGTGTGCATGTGCAACTGCATGAACTGTCAAAACTAAGACAGAGGAGCTCATAACTGTATGCTGGTGGTGAGAATAACTTTGTTGTAAAGATTGGAGAAACCTCCCATGGTACCTCTAGTCAGCTTAGCTGGGGTTTTAAGGATTTCACATTTAGATTGAGCCACATACAACTGTGTGTTGGGTTCCTAGGTCTTATCCAAATCTCTTTATGAATGCAGACCAAAAGCTTTCCCTGACCTACAACATGAACCTAACTCCTCTCAAGAGGACCAATCCATGGTCTGCAGTGCAGGTCAATCAACATGACTGAGACATTTCAGATGGCATTACCAGTCACAAGATAAAGCCATCTGAGCTCAAGCAGTGTGGCAGAATGTCCATTTCAAGGAAGACATCTGTCAATCATAAAGAGGCTGGGATTACAAATCAATATTTCTCTATTAATTTCTCAAGCAGGAAAGATGAATTATGACTGCAGATCCTGGAAATTAGTCTGTAGAAACTGTTTTCAGTTACCACCAGTGTTATGAAATGGTGTACGTACACTCCAAGTTATGGAATACAATATAATTCAATCAAGTAAATATTCTGTGATGTAATTGCACCTTATTTTTCTAAAGAAAATCAAATTGAGCAAATGAGCTTCATTAAGTATGTAAATAATTTCACCGTACGCATGCAAGTGGGACCCCTTTCTCATTACCGTGGCAACCTTCTAAGGTCCTAAAGATTAGAGGTTAATTAGTGCTATCTACAAATGCAGTTGACCATCCTTTCTTCAGTGAGTTTATGATATATTTCCCTGGCAGGACATCAGGAATAGACTCAGTGGAACACATAGAATTTGCCAACACCTCACAAACACTTTCCATAGGAAATCCACAGCAATGTAACTGATATATATTTATGTTTACGCATGAGGTGGCATACACCATTCAGTATTCCTCATTAAAAGTACTCCTTATTTCTTTCTATTTTTCCTAGCTTTCATTAAAATCTGCAATTCATAAAAAGGAGCAAAAAGCCAGTCTGAAAATAGCATAAACCAACAACGTGCTCACCATTCAAAGCCTCTTTAAATGGAGAACATTCCGAGTCCTTAGCATCTCAGTCTGTTGCGGATCATAATCCTCTGTTCCGGTATTCATTTTCCAAGAGTAACACTCCTCTTCTGTAAATCAGAGAGTTTGGACCCTAAGTGGGTGCACTGCCAAATCTTGCAGGGTGAGATTTCTCTTTCTTTGCAGAAGCACAGCTCTTTGTACTCCTCAATAAAGTTACAGAGGTCAGTGGAATAAACCCCAGGCCCCCAGTGGCTGCCTGGGACCAGAGTAAGGCCCACAGCCTGCAAAAGAACTTTTCCATTCCAGCACACCGATGAGGAACATAAGTTATAAATTCATCAAATGTCCTAGCTAAACAGAGAATTACATAAAAAATCTGTAGTAAGAATAACAATACATCTGTATTTTTAAACCAAGAGCTCATGTGTGGTTCCAAAATATTTTCATTCAGTTGTTCATGGCAAAAAGAGCTCCTCTTAATAATGCTTAGAGAGCAGATAAAGGCAAGCAGGAGGCTGTAAGTAATGGATATCTAGGATAGCTGTCTTAAAAACAAGTACACCTGTGAGGAACAATTGGCGGACTGTCGGGACTTTTATGGATAATTACATTAGACAGGCTCTTATAATGTCAGATGTAATATAATAAATAGGCTGCTCACTTTGGTGTTCCCTATAGTCAGCTAGAGCTATCTGGAAGACAACTCTTCATTTTTCTGGTTTGTGTGAAAATTATGCCTTTTTGTCAGGAGCTCTTTACTTTGCAGAACACCGCACAGCCCAGCAGTTGCTTGTCGCAGCTGTAATTAGATTATATCAAACTGGCAGTGTTGAAACACTGGTGCCTGCATTGTCTCGCTCAGCTCTAACTCCTGAGCTCCTCCAAAGCATTAAGCTTGCCACAGTGATGCCTGCTGAGGATGGTGGTGGTGATGGGAGACAGGTGAGGATGGACCATACCCTCCAAGGTGTTAAATACACCAGTCATTGTCTCCTCCTCTGAGGGTGTCTTGCCCTCTACTCTGCACCTTGCAGAGGGTACTCAGGATCTGGTAAGACTGCCTGTTTAACCGATTATTTTCCTTTGGAAACAATGAAATGCTGCTGGGATTTTTTTTTTATTTTTTTTTTTTAAGCAATATAGGAGTATCAGTCACAAAAAAAAATTTGGGAAATACATATGGAGTCTATTTGCATTTTGCCCTGCCCTGTGCACAGTCAGCTCATCAGGTCTCAGGAAAGCATCAAGGGAAAAGAAGTTTTTGAGCTGCTGTGAGCTAAGAATTTTGTTGGAGATGCAAATCTCAGGCCTATTCTTCTCACTTTATCCTCCCCTGCATGCCCTGGTGGTGAATGTCCATGACAAAAAAAGCATTGCTGGTCAGCCCTGTGCTCAGTGAGGTTCTCTTTCTCAGCTGGGTGCTAAAGGCAGGCTCCTGGAGAGGTGCCGCCTATCCCTGCAGGGAGGAAAGTGCAGCATCCAGCTTCAGCCAGAGGTCAGCCAGTGTGTGCTGATGCCTGAACTACTGCCCAGGCATGCACACACAAAAAAGACAGAATTTAGGAGCAGAGGCTGGGATTGATTTCCTTTGCAGCACTCCCTCCTCACACAAGACAGTGCTGGCAAAATGATGAGCACCACTTGCATGGTCTTTTTCTCCCAGCTTATCCAACACAGTCAAAATGGTCATGCTGCCATGAGGTGGAGGATCAGCTCTTTCCTATGAAGTGTCCCATTTCTTTGAAATGATGGTGCTGGGTCTGATGGATTAGCAATAAGATGGACGCTTAAGCGTGGAGTATGTAGCTGCATTTACGGATACAGCTTGAAGTAAGTGGATATTTCAAGCAGTGGGGTGAGGAGAATTCTGGTGAGGGTTTATTGGTTGTTTTTTTTTCTTGTGTCTTTTTTTGGTCCCCTCCTCCCGTCCATCCCTTTAAACCTATAAGTCAAGTGTCAGTGAATGGGGTAGGTCTGCAAAAGGAGAAAGCTCCCAGTTTGCCCAATATTTACCAGGAACAGAATCTTGCTGCAGGCATTTTTGGTAGTCATCTGAGGAAGAGAGCAAAATAAATGTAGCCATCTTTCAGAGTCTGCTTGAGGAGCCAATCTTTTTATGTTGTAATGACATGTGCTTTTAATAAAGATATAGAGTATTCTGAGGAGAGTAAATCTACACCCTTATCTTAGAGACATTTAGAATGAAGATTTCATTTAATTGTGGCTCACTGCTGAGCACAATTTACCAAAATGGCAGTAAACTGCTGTTGAACTGTAACATCTAAAGATGTCTAAGTGCTTGGATAATTTGTGGTTTTTTCCTCCTTTGGAAGATAGTAATAAAATAGCTAAAAATAGGAAGGAAAGATAGCAGCAAGGCCTTCAAAGCAAAGAAAGAAGTGGTCACATACTCAGGGGCTCTAATACAAGCATTACCCCTAAAAGTGGTACACCTTGACCACCTTAACTTTTTCACAGAGCCACAGTAACACAGCAACCATTACAAATAAATAGAATGACAGGCTTGTATCCCAGGGACGTGCAATTTGCAAGCCCTTTAAAAAATTTCCCATAGGTAAGCTATGGACCTAGCTCTTCTTAATTGGGTTTCACAGACCCCTTAAAAGCAGTGTATGACTCCCTCCTCTCCCTCCCCACACTGTTCCACAGCCAGCTGTACTTGCACGGGATTTGTGTCCACAGCTGAATCCGTTTTGTCCCTTAGTGCAACTCTGAGGGTCTTTATTCTGCACTGGTGGCCCTGGGAGCTCCTTTTGATCCCTACCCATTAGTGGAAGATCCCTGCGGAATCGGACCAACACCCCTGACTTGCCTACGATGATTGTTTGGCTATAATAGCTGAGCCCCATGGGACTGACAGAATCACTCTTATCATATCCTAGATGTCACCAGTGGAGCATTTGTTTCAAAATGACTCAGAAAAGATGTAAGTTGATGTAACTGACATGGTCCTGTTTAAGTATAAAATGCAGAAGAGGCACCACACCTAGGCCTAGCAGAGCAGGTCTCAGCTTTGAGGTGCAGTGATGAGGAGGCATGGCACTCAAGTGACCAAAAAGCATCGGCCTCCTCAGTAACAGAAGTGGTTCAAATGGTAGCTCCAAGAGGAGAGTGGGAGGAGATACAAGCAGGCAACCAGGTGAGGAGCTCAGGAACAGCAGAGGCAGCTGGAAAGAAGTGGGGGAAACCGAAAGGAAGATGCTGGGAAAGAAAAAGAGTCCGGAGTTTTATGCAGGCTTTTCCTTTTTATAACAACTTTGCTGCTTTGAGTTTGGTTTTGGTTTTTTGGTTTGCTTGGTGTGGGGTTATTTTTTTGTGGGTTTGTTTTGTTTGGTGTTTTTTTTTTTTTTTTTTTTTCATTGAGGTGGGGGTGTTGGTGTTGTTGGTTTTTTGGGGCTTTTTTTTGTTTCTTTTTTACAGTATAATCTAGCCATCATGATGCAAGCTGTGATCTTTGTATCCACTGGGCATGGAAAGTGTTAGTCACAGCTGCAGCAGATTTTGTGAGATTAAGCAATAGGCACCGCTTCCTTGGAGCTGGTAAATAGTGGATTCCCAGCAGTCACCACTCCACAGGGTGGAGTTCCACTGGGAACAGAGGTTTGATAGACTGCAGTGTTATGTCACAACTGCTGAGCTAGCTGCTTACAATGACTAAGTGAATTGCTACCTGGGTAATATCTATCAAGGGTATTAAGTTGAAGCACAATCCCAGGATTGTGGACTTTCCCTTATTCTTATTAACAGAAAGTGTAATCAACTTCTAGGAAATAATAAAGTTCATAGCAATTATTAGGTTCAGATAACTTTCAGTGTGCAATATTGCACACTGAAAGTTATCTCACATTCATGCAAGTTGCATTGACTAGAAAATACTAATTCTCTCCCCAAGATAACAAATGTATATGTAAAATATTCTGATCTAGTTATGCTAGTGTGTCTAGGGAGGGTTATTACAATACGAAATTTAGAGGAATCACAGGAGTTCAATGTTGGATGAACTTTCTAGGTAGTGATGTCTTCAGGCTGTGTACCCAGGCAGGTGCATGGCACACCGCAGAAACAAGGAACTTGCTCTGCCATGAGAATCCCTCTTTCAGCTGTCATTCAAAGGCATGTATGTCCACTTTCCTCTGGATTTGCCAGCGGGATCAAGGAAACACAATAACTTCTTTCCTTTTTTACCCCTTTCCTTTAGAATTTCATTTTGTATAATCGTTTTGCTGTACATATTAAGTTGTTAATCTCTGCCACTTCTGTTAGCAGGGAATGAATAAATAAAGTCAAATGAGCTGTCTGAAGAATAGTGTGAAATTTACTTGAAAAATCATTCAGCAGTTGTTTGAGACAACAAAGAAAACTGAGAAAAGTCAGTTGCATATTTATAGAAGTGGTGTCAGCAGCTTTCAGCTTGGTCCGTGGCTCCTCTCCTGTTCTGCACACATGCAAGTGGGAGAGCTTGCAATTTTTGCCAGGCAGCTGTGCAGCCATCCATTACGCTGAGGCTGTGCCAGCCCCAGGAAGACTTCTCCAGAGCTCAGGAGAAAGATTTACAAATGCATTTTCTTGGTTTAATGTGCTACTTTCTAAAATGAGTTTTTCACTTAATTTACCCCTGTGGCTGAGAGTTCAGAGCTCACGCCCACTGGCCATGTTGTAAAGTAAAATAATGCCCAACCAAACTGCTGGGACAATGAGGAGAAATAATTCTCCTCTATTTCTTTGTGTGCAACTCACTATATTTCTAGTGGAGATGAAAGGTGCTGGGCTGGCATCCTTGCAGAATTAAAATCCTTCACCAGTTTTTGTTAGTTCAGTCCAAGATTTCACACCAAATTCACCAATGAGCCACATTTCTGGCCAGAAGGGGCTACACCCAAGATGCCAGAATAATTCCATCACCTGCAATTTACTCAGTCCTTGGCTGCCCAGAAAATCCCAGAGTTGTTAATGTAATTTCTGGTTGTACTTTTCGTAATGTAGACAGCAGCTCCCCGGGACTGCACTAAACTCATCAGGCGTTTCACACAGACCTCAAAGAGGTGTTGTGTGGTGACAGTGTTCAATCACTGCTGAGCTTGACCAAATCTGAGGCAACAACCTTGAGAGCTAAGGCTCAGTATGGATTTGCAGCTCTGGTGCACAGGAGACAAAAATATTGAGAGCAATAGATGAAAGCTGGTTTTAGCTAATAATGAAAGGCAAGTCCTATGAAAAATGTCTGAAAACATTGATTCCATTTCTAAATGCTTGCTTAGTTAACAAACATAATTGTTCCCTGTTCTTATTTGATGTTCACAAATGCATGTTCTGAGATTTGCCTTGTATCAAAAGATACAGATATTTGAATTTTCATATCAGCAAATTGGCAAAGAACAAAGGCTGAAGTCTTGGCCTGTTGAGGTCAATGGAGTTTTGCCATTGACATTCAATTGAGGCAATTTTCTTCCTCAGGCACGTTGTGAATTGAGAATAAGGCATTAATCCTTTGATTTAATTTTTTTTTTAGTTCCCTGCGGTTCAGAAAATATACTTATCAATCTGGGCCTTTAAGCAAAAGGAAGCCGTTTACGAGCAACTGAAGCATGTTCCTCCAAGATTTAGAAAAAGAATAATCTAGCAAAACCTGAAAAAAAGATGAAATCGAAAACCAGGACTCACATTATTAAAGGATGTATTGGAAATCTCCCCAATTTTCTTTAAACACTAGAACAAAACTTGCTTTAACAACAATAATGTTTGCTGGGTTATTTATATGTTATTTCTGAAATAGCTGACTCCATACAGCAGACATACACAAAAGAAATAGAAATAACTTTTTAGTTCTAGACCTTTTATGCTTTATATTACTTTTTGCCTTGAATCATCAGTCTATCCTCCAAACTTTTTTGATGTCATTAATAGCGGCGAATAATCAAAATACAGTGTTGTGGTTTAACCCCAGCTGGCAACCAAGGACCACACAGCCACTTGCTCACTTATCCCACAGCAGGATGCGGGAGAGCATTGAAAGAGTGAAAGTGTGAAAACTTGTGTGTTGAGATAAAGACAAGTTTAATACACAAAGCAAAAACCTTGCATGCAAGCAAAGCAAAACCAGTAGTGAATTCATTCACTACTTCCCGTCAGTGGGCAGGTGTTCAGCCATCTCCAGGGAAGCAGGGCTCCATCATGCGTAATGGTTACTTGGGAAGACAAAACACCATAATTCTGAACATTCCCCCCTTCCTTCTTCTTGCCCCAGCTTTATATACTGAGCATGGCATCATATGGCATGGAATATTCCTTTGGTCAGTTGGGGTCAGCGGTCCTGGCTGTGTCATCTCCCAAGTTTTTGTGCGCCCTCAGCCTGCTCACTAGTGGGGCGGTGTGAGGAGCAGGAAAGGCCTTGACTGCTTAGCAACAGCTAAAAACATCAGTGCACTACCAACAGTACTCCCATCCCAAACCCAAAGCATACCACTACAGCAGCTGCTAGCAAGAAAGTCAACTCCATCCCAGCCAAAACCATGACACATTGTTCTTGAATATTATGTCCTTCTCTTAAGAGAACAATTTTTTAAAATGTGTTGTATTGCATGACTTTTTTTTTTCCCAATCTCAGACTCTCCACAGGTGCCATTTACGGTGAAGAAACCTCTAATCCTTCCTTCTCTCATTTTTCCGGTTCTCTTAATTTATGTTTTGGCTACGGAAAGGGAAATAGTTTTCTTTCACATTTTTCTTGACTGACCCCTGAAAATGATGTCTAATTAGAAGCATTATAAAGAAATCCGTCTGTTACGCTTTCCTTTGAAAATTAGTCTCTTTGTTCTTACAACTGACTTTTAGGTTGCAGATCCAGGATCTGTTATGTGTGTTTATTTTAAAGATTCAGTTAACTTCCCTATTCCCCTGCAATTCCCAAAGCCTGGAGTAGGAGCATCAAGTCCATGTGTAGGGCCCTGGCCAAAGATCAGTGATATCATGGGAACTGCGAACAGTGTATGCGTAGGTGTTCAGGCACACAGTGCCAAAAGAATGGTAACTTATGCTATGGGCTTGGGCCATTGAAGAAATCAGAGGATGCTGGGGAGCGATAGCAGGAGCCACCAGGGTGTCTAGAAAGGTCTGGCAATGAAAAGTCTCCGGAAAAAATACTTTCTTTTTTTTTCTCTGTACTTGCTTAACACTTGTTAACAGTTACACTCAAGGTGGTCAGCATAACAAGATTGGTCTTCAGTATTTTCACCAACAATAACACCTCAGACTTGTGGTCTAGAACCCAAGCTCAGGATAAACTGCTGTAGAGTAGTGCGTAACAGCTTATCAGCCGAGTTGCAGCAACCATTCACCTCCATGCTCATGGCCTGTGAGAAAGTGCAATGCAGCAGAAACTGGGGTTAGAGGTTTCTTGTAGAAATAGTTGTGTCATTTTTATATGAACCACTGGCCCTCCTCTCACCTGGCTGCTACCAAGTCTCTGCTGGATGTTACTGCTCCCAAGGCAGCACTTACTGTGTTGCTTTTGTGAGCTCTCCTCATTCGCTCCACTGCAAATTCAGGTGGTTTGCCTTACACTGTCAGTAGCCACACTAACTAGAGGAAAACCACTCATATAACCTGTTCTCACTTTGCTGAGGGATAGACATAGTGAACTTGAGTCATAATGCAATAATGCTATCTATCTTCAACTGATGCTTAATTACTTATATGTCCACTGCCAGTGTCTTCACTCTAATTTAGTTAAATCAGTACAAAACACTATTTAAGACATTGATTATTTTTAGGGTAAGCCAAAGGCAAAATTATCTAAAACAAGAGTGCTACAATGGCTTGCACACTAATTTAACCAAAATGCATTTTAAAATTTTGAGTTTTGTACGTGATGAGAAGTGAGTTGAAGAAAAGTAAGAGAAGTATGGGAAGTAATGGAGAAATTTTTAGATTTGCCATTCTGACTTGACCAACATCTCTGTTCCACCATGTAGTATGGTACAGTACTAACAAAAGTAGTCCTAGGATACCAGAGCCATTGCGGCTAATGAAATGAAATTTTGCCACTGTATTGCCAGAAACAGTGAAGACATCTTCAAACAGCACAGCCAGATGCAGTAGGCAGCACTTTTCAGCCCTCCAGGGGAAATGAGATGCACCATTACCTCTAAATTTCTAAACAGGAACAAATAGGCAAAGTAGAGTAGACAATTTCACATCTGACTGCAGTGTGTGTAAGTTCAAGCCATTTTCCAATGCACAGATGTTTCTGGGCACCTCAGAATGCTATTATAGTTATAAAGATTTTTGACCATTAAAATGTCTGGTTGGTCTTCTCAGGGCAGATAGCAAAATCCTCTTTGGTCCACCACAAAGCCTGTATTACTTACAGGAACTATACAAATACATATAATATAACTGGATTTGCCCATTTGAGTCATCTTCAAATTGCCACCAGCTGATAGTTCAAAAAGAATGTTACCGGGTCATATTTATTTACAGTCAATTTCATTTTAGTAGAACCTATACATTTCAATGAATCTGCTTTTATTGCAGAGAGACATTTGATACCTGTCTGTCTTGAGAAGCACCTATACTACTGGTCTCAAGAAATCCTTTGGTATCAGTAGGATTCAACACCAATAGGGAGCCAACACCTGAAATTCATACGCACTGATGCTGAAGAGTCTTGATACCTATAGATAGGCACTGATACCTTTCAAACTTGATAGGCTTCTATGCCTGTCTGTCTTGAGACTGATTTTCGTATTGGTAGACATTGAGACTTATCAATAGCAAGACCTTTGGATATCAATAGGTGTCAATGCCTATTTTTAGGCATAGATACCAATAGCTATAGATAATAGATACCAATTAGCTAATATAGCTAATATAGACCAATTTTAACAGCTATGGATGGACATCAGCGTTTATTGATAGATATCAATACCTTTTAAGCTCAATAGGCATCTGCACCTATCAAAGTAGAGACTGTTTTTGATGTGAGTAAGCATTGAGATCTATAGATAGCAAGACTTCTTGATATTCATAGGCATCAATACCTTTCAGTATCAATAGGAATCCAAACACTTTGGTCTCAAGAAACCTTTCAATACCAGTAGGAATCAAGACCTGTAGATAGTGGGTCCTTTTGATGTAGATAGACATCGAAGCCTATCAATTTCAACACCTACCTAAAGGTGTTTATATCAATACTTTATTACCACATCAATGTTTGTCAATAGGCATTGATACCTTCTCATCTCAATAGGCATTTATTTCATTCAGTCTTAAGAAATTTTTTGATATCAGCACAAATCAAGACCTAGAGATAGGAAGATCTTTTGATATTGGTAGGCTTCAATTCTTATCAATTGATAACTTCGTATTAGTTAAAAGACAACATATTTCCTACAAAATTTTAACGATCATCTTGTAATGTACTAGAAGTTAAAAGTAATACTGTATGTATGCTTGCCAGCTAAATATGGCTGCAAATCAGTATTTCCCATAAACTTCAGGGCTTAATAAGAAATTATGTGAAATAATGAACGTTATTCTTAGAATAAGAAAATTACAGAATATACTCTAGTTAATGACCAATTTTTCACGAAAAAATATTATCTAATTGCACATGAATTTCCTGATAAGTATCAGTATAATTCTAAAAGATTAAATCTTATAACACGTAAGAGTAATTGTAATGTAATTAACCACTGATCACTCCGTTTCTTTTCCTCTGTTATGCATGTGTATAGGTAGACAGAACAATTAACAAGTTATAAAACAGTTCACATTGATTTGTACAGCTCTGGTTCAAAGCAGAGCAAAATCCCAGATGGGCAGCAAAATTAAATTGCACTGTGGCAAAAAAAATGAATTAACTTTGTTCCATTTCTTTGCCCTACTTTTCTGAAAGCCTGTAAATTAGCTGCTACTTAGGGTTCTAATACAGCGCAAAGCATTTGTTATCCCCTTAGCAGTGCTACTCATCTCTGCTATAGAAAATATCAATGTTAGTGTACTTCCACTAAAAAGCACTCAAGTATTAAAAAAAAAAGAAACAATTAGCTTTGATCTAAAATCCAGCACTTATATATACAAAAAAATATAACTTGAAGCTTACTAATGCATTTTCTGTGTCCCTTTTATTTGTATTGAAATAAAAACAAATTCACTTCATATCAAATGCACTTATTAGTTTCTCTTGTAGCTCTTTTTCTTTCCAGGAGGACCTTCTTTTCTTGCTATTTTTGTCATCTCTGTTAAGGTTTGCGTTTGCTGGGATCCACTGACAGTGTTTTAGTGAAATAATACAGAAATAGCACAACCTAGCACTGTCTGCGGATCACTGCCTTTAACTCACTATTTCTGTAGGCGGTGATAATGTTATTTCGTACATCATTACAACTTCTTATTGAGATGCTGAAAAAACCTAGGAAGTCTCCAGTATCTAGATATACAAGAGGGTGAGAGAATTAGGTTGGACACTGAAAAGATGGGAGCATCCGCAGCTGGCAGGGTTTTTAAAGGCCTCAGCTCCTTCAGGCACCAGTGGGCTCCCAACCCACCTGTTGGAATGCAAATAAATTATTCATCTAAACAGCTGGTTTTGGTTTCAAATAAACACTGATTTTTGGAGGTGCTTTCTTTCTCTCATTTTTTTTTCCTTCTTAGTTCAAGCTGTTTTTTGAACTGCAAAACTGCATGTGATTGAAGAGAGAGGGCTGAAATCATCTCTTACTCTGAGAGTCCTAAATCTTGAGCTGGATTTGTACTTGGGTAGATTTTCTTCATCGTTTCTTTTTATTTCACTCTATATATCCTTTTAATTAAATTGGATACTTGCTAGAGCAGCTCAGCTTGAAGGTTTTGACCCCTAATATGTTACAGAAAATGTAACTTCCACCTTATTGTCTCCTCAGCGAGCCTGAGTGCTGACTGGGAGAGACCACATGCAGTGACCCCTCTGTATGGTCTGTAAAGGCATGCTTTGCTCCCAGGTCTGGCTGCAGCAGCGCACCAGAGGCACAACAGCAGACAGTGATGCCAGGCACTGTATCCATGTAGGCTGTACAGAGATTTCCAGGGTGCTCCCATGAACGCGGCCAGTCATCAGATGTCAGCCTTGAGTCAACGTGAACTCATCAATTCTGATCAGGACAAGGTCCGTAGTCATCTGTCACCCTCTCACAAAACCACTTCCTCAGGTTCCTGTTTACACCGGGGTACCGTGGAGGGAATGTGCATGCCAGTAGTTAACTATGTTTGCAAACAGAGGACTTGTTCTCTGTGGTTATAGCAAGATCATCAGACCTGCTCTCTGCAAGCTCAGCTAACAGATCTGCCTGCGTGCTTAAATCAAGTGTGGGTTGGGTTTTCCCCCTGACGCTACCATGTGCCCATTGGGAATTGCACATCATCCTTATTCACAGTCTGTACGAACAGGACCGACCACTTGTACATCACTGAATTCTGAGTGGCACGCTCCTCTGTGGATGTTACCTAATCCTCTAGGCCATCCCATATTACTCATTTAGTCACTTGCTAACTTTGACTCAGTATCCGAATGCTCCAAGAGGATGAGTAGTCAGGCTGTATGCATCCTTTAATTTATTTGATTTACTAAAACATTATCTATGCTTTCTTTCTGGATACGTTACATGAAAAAGCATAAACAAATCATAGGTGATAAATTGAGTATGGTACCCAAACGCCCTCTGCAAGGTTTTCCCACGAGGTCAAGAATGCCTCTCCACTTCATTTGTCCAATGCATTTACAGCTGCTGTAGGTTTATTTGTTAGAAGCTGTGTCAAAGTCTGTACAGCAGAAAGGTATACAGACTCCAGCTCTTTTGGATGACTGAAGGAGAAACTGTTGGCTTCAATGGCCTGTTATTGAATGTGCATGTCTAGCAAGTCCCTTCATTTTTAAGGAAGGTCGTCACTAATGCAGATCCCTCAGGTGACCCTTCCCTGCCTTGCTTGCCATTTCAGAGTAAGACAAACATATACATAATAAAGAGCACATTACGATAAGCCAGTCTCTAGCTGATGGAAATGTGGGTGGCTGTAGTGCGGTCAGCATCAGAAAGCCAAGTCCAAGTCCTTCTGTTCAGACATATATGCAGACACCTTTCAGTCTGGGCCTGGTTTTTTTTGGGTAGTTGTGCAGATGTATCCAGATGAATACATGGCAAATCTAACACTGCACATGGGCATGAACTTCCTAATCAGATAAGTTGCCCCTGCCTTCTGGAGGTGTCACAGTTCACACACATTCAACTTTCTTTGTCATGTGAGGGTGTGATGGCTCTGAGCTCAGCAGGACACAGCACTGAAGGAAGAGAAGCAATTCCTCAAGTCATCTTCTTGGACCTTCCAGGAGGAAAGCCAGTAGGCAGTGATTCCTTTTCCTTCAGCTTTTGCAAGGGAGTCAAAACATGGATGTAGTCATCCAGGACTAATACTAAAGAATCCACGTGACTGGGGATGTATGACCTTTGCTTCCTGCTCCAATGAGATACTCGCTGAATCTTAATGTGCCACATATCACTGTGAATTATGGTTATTTAACTGGTACACCAGAGAAGCAGCTGCTGTCCCCTTTCAAGCTTGGGAACCAGCAGGTGTTAGGTGCTGTACAAACACCTCAGGAAACAAAGTCCTTGCAACAACTATCTCATTCGGTGAGGACAAGTCATGTTATGCCTGCAGCTGAAAGCTACAGCAGTAGTTTCCAGCTTTTAGTGCTTCAAAATTTTTATTGCTAGTTAAATAAAAGCAAACCTCAGTTTTCATCTAAATGAAGCCTATAATTTTGTGGGACCCAGTGGCTACATTTTTCACATGGTTGTAGGAAGGGAATGAAATCCCTGGACAGTACTTATTATCCATTCTCCTAGGCATTCATTCCATATTCTGATAAAGATCAGCCCTGGGCTTTCTGGTTATTGATCTCAGCCAAAAGGCAGATCTCTGAGCTCCAGCAAGCATTTCTGCTAATGTATTTTCCTACCAACATTAATACTCTTTCTAATTTCAACCTCAAGAAGCAGCAATAAATTGCAGTCTATGCCTTTAGCTTGTAAAAGCAGAGTGGACCGTATGAATACGTGTTGGACAGCTTGTCACAGCCTGCTGCAAAATCCAATTAATTCTGAGGTTATTATGCTTTCCTTCACTACAGCTATTCTAATTGGGGGGCCATAAGGTTGAATGTCCACCCCAGTATTAGAAAAACACTGAATCTCAATTAATTAGCTGAGATCCCATCAAACTTGCCTATAGTATCTGCTAAAATGCATTGAGGAATTTGAGCTTGTTATCTAAACTTATAGGCAGAAAATGGTGAGTATTCCTCCATAAGTTGATGAAAGCTCCTTTAAATACAATTGTGCATCTTAAGTCCCTTGACTGGGCCATGTGCTGGCTTCCTCGTTGGGTGGGACTGTTACAAACTTGTGTTTCTTCTGGTGGGCTATTTCCCCACAGGTAAGGTGTCCTACCAGATGAACTGTTTGTGCTGCTGGTGTTACAGGCCTGGCTGGGAAGGCAGCACAACTGGGAGACCTGGCCCAACCTCCTCACATAGTCCTGTGAGGAGAAAAGGGTCAGTACCCTGCAAAGGTACAGAGGTAGGGCAGAGATTATGTTGGCTGTAGACCGGGATGCCAAATCAAGGTATTATTGTTGGTCTTCTGGCAGAGTGCACCTATGTGGTCCCTTCCTCAGGGTCCTGTCCAGATACATGGGGTTTTACTCCATCTCAAGTCTTAAGCAAGTCAACTGAGAGCACACGAAGACAGGAGAGAAAAGGAAAAAGCACTTGGGCCTGCTATTCAGTGAGTCTGATACAAAAAAAGTGCAAGCTCTTTTTCTGTTTTAACATACAGCTTTCTGAATTCTTAATTCTGGAGGAATGTGTAGCACTTCCTACAGACAGATTTAAGGAGCAAATCATACCTTCCTGGCATACATAATTTATTATATGCACTAGTATTATAAAATCTCAGTTAATTACTGTGAATTATTTGCTTATTGTTGCTCCTTGGAATTTATGGGGCAAAGATCAAGTCTAAACAAATCTTTTTGATCTTTTAATGGATTTTGTAAAGGCAAGAGTAAGAAAACCCCATCTGTATTTCTACCTATTTGAACATTATTAGATTTGACTTTTTCTTAAACTGTTGATGTAGAAAAAAAAAAAAGAAATTTAGTTTTCATAAGCTACAGAGCAAGTATCAAACCTAGCATAAATGTAGTTACACAACTCTGTGAATGATAATAACCCTTTGCTTCATTATAGAACTGACATTAGTTTTTCTAGAGGATACTAAGAGAAATGTTTTGGAAGCAGTTAGTGTTAAACAAATGGTAGGGCTCTCGGGTGGCATTACCTAATCAGATATAAATGAGGACTTGAAAAATAGGATAAAACCAAATTAATTTGTAAACTGAATATAAGTCAAATGGCTTTTGCTTGCCCTTTATATTCTGGAGGAGTTTTCTTGGAAATAAGTTAGCTAGATGAAGACAGAAGACAATGACATTTGTCTGGATCTATTCATATTCACCTGAATCTGTAAACACCATATTTAATTTTTATTTTTATTATGCAGCTTGAGTTCACAGTCTTGAAGCAATTGAGGGGCTGGAGCTAGCTTCTGGCTGTGAGCTACCAAGTTAGCACAGGACCATGCAAACAACCTTGAATTAGCCACCTCACAATTGGAGGGTCAACCCCAGACCAGGCCTGGACAACTTCTGATGTGGAAGAGAAGAGGCAATGGGCCCAAACTGAAACACAGGAGGCTCTGTCAGAAAATCAGGAAACATTTTTCAGTGTGAGGGTGACTGGGTACTAGAGTAGTTAACCCAGGGAGACTGAGGAGTCTTCCTCCTTGTAGATATTCAAAAGCCATCTAGACACAGTCCTCAGTAGCTGGCTCTAGGTGACCCTGCTTGAACAAGGGGGTTGGACCAGATGACCTCCACAGACCTCTTCCAACCTCAACAAGTCTGTGATTCTGTGAAGAGGGGTAAGGACTCAAGGAAAGAGCCTGCTTCAGTCACTACTACCTTGGAGCTAGAGATATAAAATACTGTAGCTGGGAAGAGTGTCTCTGCCAAGAGTCACTCTGCTGTTTCCACAGCCCATATTCCAACCTCTTCCTCAGAAGGAGAAGCCAGCCTGGATATCAATGCCAGGAGCCACTAGCAGAGACAAAATTTGTTGGCACAGGCACAATCCCAGCCGTCTGCCACCCTAAGCAGCTGCCTACCCTGCCTGTGGCTCAAGACAGTTCAGTCTCCAACTCATTCAGATTATGTTCTTCTGCATCTAAATGCTGTTTCTTCTTGACTGCATGTCTTTTCACAGCCCACTCTAATTGAAAATTTTTTTAGTAGCTTCAGGGTATACTGCCTTAAAGATCTTTGAAATCCATTACTGGATAATATTTTTTTTTAACAGAATCGTAACTAGAAACATATTATTATGAGGAGTGGCACTTTTTTAAAAACTAGAGTAACTAGAGTGAATGCTTATCCTGACAAGGTTCAAAGGGTTACTAAAGCTTTTCTATAACCTGTAATTGGGTATCATATTTTCCACAAACTCATTATACTGTATCTGTGAAAAATGATTTTGCAGCAGATAACATGAATCCCCTTCATGCTGACTCCATGCATAATACAATGACCCCAGTCACAGCACAAGGAGCTGCAACAAACTGAATTTGTTGCTGACAATTTGTGGCAAGCTGAGTTCAGATTTGTTGTGCAATGCAAGGAATTGATAAAAAGTGATCATTGGGCAGTTGTGACCTCAAATTGAGCTTATTAATGTTCACATTTGAGAAGTTTTTCCACATAAGTATTTACAATTCTAAGGAGAAAAAAGAGTATAATCTATAGAGTGCTGCCAAATTGCTCAGTAGGCTGTTAGTGGTTGAATGACATCTCCAGGCCAACCTCTTCATCACTTAGACCCTGTGCAGCTCTAAAGCCAATCCTGCTTAGGATGAGTTCTTGACAGTTAGTTCTGTCTGTTGATAATAACCATGATAAGAAATATCCTTAAGCTGGCCACATCCAAAAACTTCATGGGCTGTAGGTGGCATCTGGTCTAGGCACTTAGTCAGTTTGTGACCCTCAATCTACGCATCTACATAAGGGGTGTTTCCACATTGCTCTCAACATGCGTCTAATGCAGCAAAAGGATGCAAGTGCATCTCAGTAGCAGGAAAAGGGCTAAATAAATCTTGCTCTGCTTGCACTATGCTCTTGTTTCAAGTTTGCTTGTGTCTCTTTGCTCCCACAGATACTTGCAATTCCACAGTGATCTTCCATGAAAGTACCCATGTAGTTAAACTTTGTGATCCTAGCCATAGATTTTGTAGACACTGAATACTTACCTGGGTTCAAAGAAAGACTGGCAAATTAATAGGGTCAATAAATTCATACAAACCACAGACACATGAGGATGTCCATGTGATATATATATACTGGTGATGGATGAAAAAGTAACTGAGGAAGAAGATTTAGATATGAATGTCCTACTCTTCTGCTCTTCCTTAAACATCTGCTGTTGGCTATGTCAGAGTGGTGGCTTAGCTGGTTCTTTGGTGTGATCCAGCATATCTGTGTTCATGCTAAAGAGCTTTTTTTACTCAAGGGAAAGACAGTTCCTTACTTATGCACTCTGAATTGTTCCCTGGTGAATACACAGAGGACATGGCTGCCTGTATTACATGACTGAAGTTTGAGAGTGTGCCTCTACTGCAGGAGCCTGAGGGAATGAAGAGACATCATAGCAGAGGAACAGATCTGCTCAGTTTGGCCTGGCAGTCTGATGAAGGTCTGCAGGAAATGATTTATCCTGGATTTTAATTGATGGCATGACATGTTCCTTCATTTTGTAAGCTGCCTCCTCCTCACCACTTTGGACCTGCTGTCAAGGAGTATGAGATGGGGTCTGAGCCCTGGGTCTGTTTCTGTGACTCAAAGTTGCAGGAACACCATTCATCAGAGCATCACCCAGAACAGAGACTGAGATATATCTTGCCTCTAGCCAGGGTGTCAACTCACACACCCAGGTCAGGAACATGTTCCCCCAGTGACGTGAACTGATGGAGTTTTAAATAAGGTTTGACAGCAACGAGGCAATGCTTTCCAGCACTAAAAGTTCAGATTTAGATATCTAAATTTGAGTGTTTGTGACTCTGTCCTTTACAGGAACCATCCGTAAGTAAATTAATTTAATATTTATAAAAAGTTAACATCCCAAGACAATGAATATGAAAGATTTAACCAAGATCACTTAGATGACATTATTCTGGTAATAAAATTCAGTTTCATTGTGATTTGTGGGTTTAGATAGAAAGACCTTTAAATCCTGGTTAATCTGATATAAACTTGTATTGCCATTCTCAAGCACTGCAAATTGTTGAGGCAGGCTCCAAACATCCCTGATGTAGTTTCAAATATTGCTAGCTGTTTGTATCCTTAAATAATGGTTTATTTTTTAATTTGTTTTCCCTTTGATTGTTTCTACCTACAGAGATCATATTTTCATTCTCTTTTCTGATATCAAGGAAATGAAAGAAGGAAGGACCAAACTCTCAGCAGCTCAGGTTTCTTGGGGGAAAAAAATGAGAAATAAAAATAATAATGAAAAAAAGCTAGAGATTCCCATGCTCCTCCTTCAAACTAGAGAATACGGCAAGATTTGTCATGAGCACTGAAAAGGGTAAAATATTAATGGAAATCTGACAGTATAGTTCTCCTCTGAAATGGAAAACAATTTTCTAGTGTTACACTCCTATACAGTGTGATGTTTGCCCTTACACTAAGAAAAATATTCACAAAGTATTCACCAGAGCAATAGGAAGGGAGGAAAGGAGAAAGGAAGAAGGAAGGAAGGAAGGGAGGGAGGGAGGGGGAGAGGGAGGAAGGAAGAATGGAAGGAAGGAAGGGAGGAAGGAAGGAAGGAAGGAAGGCAGGCAGGCAGGCAAATTTTGCTGTTTCTGGCTTAGACATTGAGACCAGAAAGCAGATGTGACCAGAGGACAAACCAGTTCCTGGTCTTGACAAGTCACAAATAACATAGGAGGAGAGGAAGAAAGGTGAAAACAGCTCTCCTGGAAAGAGCTATGATCAGTCTGCAGGCAGATTGCAGCATGAGACATGGAGACGTTTTCTTCACTTTCTTTTTCCCTGGATGCATCAAGCTAACCAGTCACCTAGAGAGCAAGATAACAGGTGTTACATCAATAACCTATGAGCTGTGCTATTGGAAACACTTTGTGCTTTATTACCATACTTAGTTAGTTAGTTTATTTAGTTACCCATAAACTAATGCTTACTGTTAAGTCATTTGCAGAGTATTTAAACACATGACTGCCCAGCCTTAGTTCTCATGCTACCTTTGTGTTAGTTGGAAAATAAGAATAATGAGTCATTTAACATAGTTAAAGGGATGAGGAAGATGAAGGTGTCTTTTTTTGTGGCCTAGTGGAGACAGCCCTGCCACAACCTTGACTCTGCAGGGGAGAGGATGACTGATTTCAGCACAGAGAGTGGGTGGTTTCTCTGCTGGGATTGCTGCTGTGGCCAGCCCAGCAATTCATGTCACCGAGGTCACCAAGCAGACATGAGGTGGTAATGACTTTCAGTTGCCACTGACCTGCCTGGATCCTAGCCAGAGACCTAGAAATTGAAGGTTTTGCAGGCTGCTACCAGTGCCCTTAGCTACCTTTTACTCAACATATTTCAAGCTATGGAACAACGGAAGAGGAAAAAAAATCAAAGGCAAGCAGATGTTGCAGGGATGATAAAGAAAGAAGCAAGAGCAATGGGAAATTGGGTTGGCAGGCAAACGATGTGGAGAGATACAGACCTAGAAAGAAGTAGTTTCAGATGTCTGTCTTGTCACTGGTTATAGGTTGCACACCCATCCCATATGGCTTTAATATAGAAAGATCATGCAGTGTCTGGTTCTCAAATATATAGGATTTTTTTTCTGCAGCTGATTCTCTAATTTGCAAAGCAAAAGACATTTTTTGTTGGCAATTAGTAGTGCTGTGGTGAGTCACTCTTCTACTGGTGGTTCACTCCCTCCCTCTCTCCCATAAATGATTCCAAGAATAACTGCTATAGAAATATCTTTCATCTAGGGGAATAGACCAAAATAGCAAAGTCTATCCCTAAAAGTTAGGGTCCACTAGAAGTCCTAGTTAGTGATTAGCAGACTATTAGACTAGAAAGAATAAAAGCCTGAAAGTAACTAAAAAGTGTGTTCCTTATCAGCTTATTTTTCACAAGTATTTATGCTTAAAAACTACAACAAAATTGCAATATATTCATGTTTCCATATGGAGAAAGAGGTTGGCTTCTTTAAGATCCACACATTGCTAAGGTCATATGTTGACACCATTTTACTTATAAGGAAATTATCATTTTGTCAGAAGAAAGAAAATATCTGAGTCACATTATGTCCTGATCCCACTGGGTTTTTTTAGAAAAGCAGTACATAAGCCAGAAAGAGGGGCAGAAGCTGTGTCTGTGACAGCAGGCACATGGTGCTTCAGTTATGCTGAATTTTGCAGTCAACTTTGGTGCTGTAATAACTCAAGTCAACTCCAAAGAGTGACACCAGCAGAACTAGTAGACAAATTTTGCCTGAAGATCTCAACACACAAACCCACTGTAAATCCTTTTGTATTTTTTTTACTATAATATCAATGAGAGGAGGACAGAGAGTGAGCCTTATGCAACAGAAAATGTAGCGCCCAACTGCCTGAACTTGTAGATTCAGCCCATCTGGACCAATGTAGTTTTGCATGCTCCTGTGCAGCTCAATGGGCTTGTCAGTCTCTTTAAATTCTGTGCTTTGCATAACAGGGATGACTGGCCACAGTGGTGTTTTACAACTGGTTAATCTCTGAAGAATTAGAAACAATGACTTTTTAGGTGGCATTTTTGTTAGTTTCCTTACCCCCTTAAACAGGTTTGAAGATAGCTAATAGGCCTAGATTTTTTAGTTAGCTAACCAAGAATTTCAGAGTTCTCTTCTCTTCCTCTGGACTTTCACAACTAAAAGGCCCAGGTTATGCCCTGACATGCACTGGGATCTCAGTTGCGCTGTTTGCAAGTTCAACTCTGCCTTCTTTTGCAAGTAGCTCCTCAAAAGCCAGGCACAGTGAAGAAACAGACCCATCCTCTTCTTAAAACAAGAAAACTCTGTAGGTTATAACCAAGTAATCATTTGAGTCAAAGCAGCTAATGCCAGGAGAAGAGCCTCTTAGACCAGAAGAGGTAGAGAAGGGGCAAATGAACAAACATGGGTAAACACATTGAAGAATATGGGCTGGCTCACGCCATCTTCCTTGCCACCTGTGCTCTACAAGGTGTATGTCATGTTCCCAGGATCCTGGGCTCAGGAGTTTGTGGGAAGGTTTCAACCAGGGGGAAAAAAATCACAGCAAAGAGAAACATGCTTGTGGGCTATTTTGCTGTTAGTTTCTTCTCTGAACACACTCTGAATTGTCCCACTTAGGATTGCTGAGTGTGGTAGCAGCACTGTCACCAGTTGCTCAGTTCACCATCCTGTGGCTTGCTGTCCCCTCAGGCGTGCTTTAATTTCTAACATTGTGATTTATTCATCGTAGTACTGGACACTGCTACAGACTGACAAGCCTGAAGTTTGCACCTTGTGGTGCGTTTTCACTGATTTCTGTGCTCCCTCAGCTTGGCAGCCCCATTCATTAGGTTATATGCTCAGCCAGGCTAGCTGATGTGAATCATCAGCCAGTTTGGTGCTTTGCCTCTTGTTTCCTAAATCACAGTGCCTGCTGCTATGACAAATTCTGATACAGTGTCTTCTCACAGACCAAACATGATGCTGTCCTGACAGCTTCCTTGGTGCAATTTCCTGGTATGGGCATGCATGCAAATTTGGTAAGGAAGGACTAGCAGGGCTGCAGGTAGTAGGTGGCGATTCCCTCCAGAAAATCGAAGGACTGGTCATGGCAAGGGACGACAAGGGCAGCCGTTGTGCTGTGATGCTAAGCAAAACTATGGTAGGACTAATAGCATTTGTTCAAGGTGCGGATAGCGTCCATCTCAGCTGGGGTATATTGGGTTGCAGCCAGGGAGTGAAGGGAAGTACAGTCGAGGTCATTCAGATCATCAGATTTTGTATACAGGTTGTATAAAGTAGAGTTAATAGGACCCCTAAGTGCTGTGTCACTGCTACTATTTCATCACAGTTCTACATCTGAAAACTGGAAATTAAGACTTTGTATTGTCCCTGGGGTCAGCGCTGACATATTTGCTCTCTTTTAATTAGTCACAGCCAGCTCCAGGTTGGGTCAGGGGAGGCTGGAAGTGGGAACCTCAGAGTGAGAATTTGAATCCTGTCTTACTGCATGGAGATAAACAGAAGGATATCTTTGACTGTCTCAGCTCTGACACTGCATGGACTCTCCCAAGCCTTAATTCCCTGTACAGCATTTGCTACAAAGGGGTACGCACACCATTAACTCTCAAAGACAGAAGGGCAGCCTGGAAGTGACAGCAGAACATGTGTGTATATTTATTTCTGTTTATAGAAAAGGTGGGCCAAGCAGAGCATGGATACACTTGCCCTTCCCACTCCCACTATGCTGGCAGGAGGTTACACTCACTGCTGTGTCTCCAGCACAGTCAGGCACAGTTCCACTAACAGGTCTGTACTGGTTCAGGGGTTCTGAGGCCCCTCTCAGTCAAGTGCAGATAGAGGTGCTGTGTAGCTATCCCAACTCGCCATGCCTGCAGTAAGAGGAGGAACTGCAGTATCAACAGGCCACCAAGGGGAGCAGCCTTTTCAGTTGGCACAGCAGGTGTTGAAAAGGCCATTTTACCTACATTATTCCATTCATTATAAGGTCATCCTCAATGCTGATGTCATATGTGGGAGCTTCACCCTCCTCTGGTGGAGGGAGAAGGGCAGGGGAGCACATAAAAGCTTAGATACCGAAATCCTCTGTGAATGTCTGTTAGGTGTGGCAGAGAGGGGACCAAGAGGAAATTGCCCTCTGTGCCTTCCTTTGCAGAGAGATAAATTTCAAAAAGAAAAATTAAGCACTACACTGATTTGCAAGGCTAATTAGAATATGGCTTTGGTTAATGTCCTTATATAAAAAACTGGAATAGCAATTTTGCCCAAATTGGCTGAAGAAGATCATGAACTATTGCAGTTACCTGAAAAGAACTGGCAAAGATTTCTCAGTTTTTTAAATAAATACTCTTTGACAATGTTTGCGTCCATTTTGTGTTTGCTTCCTGTGAATATTCTGGCAGAAAGATTTCCTGGCAAGAACGTGCTTCAAAACAGTCAATATTTTAAGTATTTACAGGTAGCAGATTTGGAATCCCTGAAATTTGCACCAAACACATTCTCAGGGACATAATTATCCAGTAGAGGCACAGAAATACCATGTGACTAACACATTAAATCCAAACCAGTTTTAGTTTTATTTTTATTTTTGAAAACCTACAAAAAGCTGCTCACAACCAACCTACAGTTCTTGGAAATTGTCCTCAGAGTAAGTAAAAATGAAGAATGTTGTGGTCCAGGCCAGATCGGCCAATGACAGACAACAGATTCTCTCCCCCACCTCTTGGTCCAAGGAGAGGAGGAGGAGGGACAAAGAGATTTACGAGTTTAGAAGGAACTAAACTACTCTAATGAAATATTAATTGTAAAATGAAAATGAAATATAATGAAATAGATACAATATATACAAAAACATATTGACCTCCCAGGGTGATGTCACCAGCAGGCACTGGGGAAGTCCCAGACTAGATTCAGCTGTGGATGGGAAATGAATTCCAGATCTGGAGTCAGGAAAGCACAGATCAGGATCAAAAGCAGATGAACAGACAGGGTCCTCCTCAAATGTCAGGCACTGAAGAAAGAGGGCTGACCCTTAGATCCCTCAGCTTCTATACTGAGCATGGAGCAGATGGGATGGAATACCCCTGTTGGTCAGTTTTGGGTCACCTGTCTTGTCCGCTCCTCCCTCCAGGTTGGCCCCCTCTACGTTTTTCTGCTTCCAACACTTCAACGGGGCAAATAATGAAATTAGCTGACCTTAGTTTTTATAGCAATAAGTATAAGCAAGAGCCTCGCTGCATACCGTTTCTTGGCATGAAGTGTAAACATAGGTCTTGCCACTCTGAGAACGAACATTTTTCTGCACAAGAAGCTGCTACTTTCAGAGAGTTAGAAGAGGCTTAGCTTAAGAGGTAAAAATACTGAACAGAAAGTGGGTTCTATTTTACCTCAAACCAGGACAAGAATAAAGTAGGTAACGCCATAGACTGTTCAAAGATATTCAAGGACAGGAAAGAAATGGACTCCATGCCCAAGTAAGTTATTTATATTTTTATTGCTGGAAACTTGGTCATTCAACTCTACTGGCAACTATACATCTGTGTAGTATTCACGTCCCAATATGGTAGGTGTTTCAAAATGACTCTTCCTACTGTTTACCAGAGAGTTTGCTCTTAAAACTAAGCGATGATATAAATGAATGCAGGAAAAATAAAAATTAACATCCTACTGCCATTTTAGTGACAATGCTTTTTCATGTTTTACAGTAGTGGCTTTTAAGCTGAACTTCTTTTACAGTTTTGTTATCATTAAATTGCCATATCACTCTTATTCCACATGGTGCACTGAACAGCACACACCCTCTGCTAGGCATGCCCCGATCCTACCAGTGCTCCCACCATGGTCTCTGATTATTCTTCTAATATTTGGACTTGCAACCAGTTGTTCTATTTCTCTTGCCCTGTCCTTGCCCCTTGCCATAATGTATAAACATTACAGTGGGTTTTCTCTGACCTTATGTGGCTTCGGTATAGTTCTGTCATTGTCTCTGTCTCATAACTGGCTGCTGATCTCACAACAGCAATGCTTCCTTCTGTATGCTGTTGATCATATTAGCCTCCTCTCCCCCCCCTCCACTTCCTCTCCACTCCCTTTCTCTTTCGAACCTTTTCACTCATTTACTTGTTCTTCCTTTCTAGCATACTAAAACAAGCCTATAGCCTGAGCCTCTTATTTCTGTTTCTTATTTTACAACTCTTCTTGTTGAGTTGGGCAGCCTTGACAACTGAAGAAAAGTAACTTCAGGTTAAGGCCAACCACTGAAGAGAGGCTTCCGTATACAGTAACACATCATGCCATTTGTGCTATAGAGGCTCTTTGGGAGCCTCTTCAGTGTGGCTTCTGACAGAGTATGCAAGACAAACAAAACATGTGAGAAACAGGATTTTGAAAAGCAGGCAACTTGCATGCAAGCAAAGTAATTGAACCTGCCAATTTCAATAAATATATAAAGATTTGGAAAAAAATGTTAGCTATATCTTCACATATCCACATTCCATAAATGCAGACACCCACACACTTTATCATATATATTGCATGCTACTTTTCAGGCAAATGGCCTAGGATTTAAAATAACAAGTGAGTTGATAGTTTATTTTAGGCTATATACACGCACATAGGAAGCTGGCTATTGAAACACTGCTCTTACCCAGCCACTCTGTAACTGCACTGATTAGCTGTGTACAATGCAGACAGCAACAGCATAGAACACTATGACTTTGAAGAAGCGGCCTACCTCGTAGCAAAAATTGTGGGAGTGAGCTAATACAGCATTGCAATGGATAGCACAAGTCTGATGATGTGACTTCTGTTCTGAAAATTATTCTGACTGTTGAAGCTATTTTTGCTTTTTGGCAGGTTAAAAGAAGGACAAAAACTTTAAACAATATGTCAAGTCCAATTTCTGTTTGACTTCCTCTCTAAAAAAAGAAAACCAATCCTTTCTGTTTTCAGTTGCACATGGTATTGCACACTTTGTTGTAAATGTACTCCTTCCCCGTATTCCTGTCATCTTTTCTGTATGATTTGGGCTGGACGTGGAGGTGTTAGAGATATAATCTGCAAAGAAAACTTTAGGTAAGCCAGCCAATGTTGTGCTGCCCCGCAGAAGTCAATTCTGGGCCCCTTCTGCACAGGAAGAGCCCTTGAAGGGCAGAAAAGAAGTTTCTCCTCCTTTTCATATAATAGAATCACAGAATCATTTAGGTTGGAAAAGACCTTTAAGATCATCAAGTCCAATGGTTAACACTGCTGAGTCCACCACTAAACAATATTCTGAAGTGCCACATCTACCTGTCTTTTAAATATGTCCAGGGGTGGTGACTCCACCACCTCCCTGGGCAGCTTGTTCCAATGCTTGACAACCCTTTCAGTGAAGAATTTTTTCTTAATATCCAATCACAACCTCCCCTGGTGCAACTTGAGGCCAATTGCTCTTGTCCTGTTGCTTGTTACTTGGGAGATGAGACCAACCCCCACCTCTCTACAACTACAGGAAGGATGGGGAGATTCTGTTTACAAAAGCCTGCAGTGACAGGACGAGGGGCAATGGCTTTAAGTTGGAGAAAAGCAGATTTAGATTGGATATTAGGAAAAAGTTCTTTACCATGAGGGTGGTGGAACACTGGAACAGGTTGCCCAGGGAGGTAGTTGAGGCCCCTTCCCTGGAGATATTCAAAGTGAGGCTCGACGAGGCCCTGGGCAACCTGGCCTAGTTGGGGGTAGATGACCTTTGGAGGTCCCTTCCGGCCTGGACCATTCTATGATTCTACAATTCCTTTCAGGTAGTTGTAGAGAGCTATAAGGTCTCCCCTAAGCCTCCTTTTCTCCAGGCTAAACAACTTCAGTTCCCTCAGCCACTCCTCAAAAGACTTGTGCTCTAGACCCCTCACCAGCTTAGTTACACTTCTTTGGACATGCTCCAGCACCTCACAGTCTTCCTTGTAGTGAGGGGCCTAAAACTGGACACAGTACTCGAGGTGCAGCCTCACCAGTGCCAAGCACAGGGGGACGATCACTTCCCTTGTCCTGCTGGCCACACTACTTCTGATACAAGCGAGGATGCTATTGGCCTTCTTGGCCACCTGGGCATGCTGCTGGCTCATTCAGCCAGCTGTCAGCCAACACCTCCAGGTCCTTTTCCACCAGGCAGCTCTCCATCCACTCTTCCCCAAACCTGTAGAATTGCATGGGGTTGTTTTGACCCAAATGCAGGACCTGGCACTTGGCCTTGCTGAACCTCATACCTTTGGCCTCAGCCCATCAATCCAGCCTGTCCAGATCCCGCTGTAGAGACTTCCTACCCCAAACTTACTGAGGGTGCACTTGATCGCCTCGCCCAGATCGTTGATAAAGATATTAAACAGAACTGGCCCCAGTACTGAGCCCTGGGGAACACCATCTGTGAACAGCCGCCAACTGGATTTAACTCCATTCACAAACACTCTTTGGGCCTGGCCATCCAGCTACTTTTTTTACTTTGTGTAAGTATGCCAAGCCATGAACAGCCAGTTTCTCCAGGAGAATGCTGTGGGAAACAGTGTCAAAGGATTTACTAAAGTCCAGGTAAACAACATCCACAGCCTTACCCTCATCCACTAAGTGAGTCACCTTGTCGTAGAAGGAGATCAGGTTATTCAAGCAGGACCTACCTTTTCTCTTTCTCTCCGAAGTGATTTCTTCCCTTACTTGTTTTTGGCCACAAAATTAATTCATTCAGAGCCTGGTCTCCTGCTATATTGCAGGTAGGAAGAAGAGGTCAAATGCTTCCTAATTTTCCTCAATTTAGCTCTGGTTCTCTTGTTGGAAAGCTTTTATTTCCACAGCTAATGTTACAGTTGGCTCCCTTCTGCCCTGCATGCTAGTCCAAGGCTTCCATAGTCCACTGGGCATATCAAGCTTGATCCTGTGCCATTGAAGTCAGTAGGACTTTTGCCATCAAATGAGCTAGAAGCAGGAGACAATCCATAATTAGTGAACTCTGATTGCTGGATGCAACTTGCTCTGTAACGGCCACTGAATTATTATTCTCTGCTAATCTATATCTGACTAAACACTCTTGGCCAGTGTATTCCTGAGCGTTCCCCCCTTCCCAGAGAGGTTAATCAAATGATGATTGCTGCTCTTTTATGTCAGAAAGAGGGTATGGGATGACATAAACTCCACAAAATATAAGCTAAATCAAAGGCCAAATGAGCCAAAACCATGGATGGCTAATGTTGGGTGTCTACAACAGTCAGTAGCACCAGGGCTATTCTCAAGCCTGAGTTTGTCATGAGCAGCAGCTCAAAACTCCTTCAGCACCCTCACTACCGCAGCACTGTCTGATCACTTCCTGCCTGTATCACTTCTGATTAACAGCCAGCTGCCCCAGCCTTGCATTCGGGAAAGACTGTCCGAAAATTCAGTTAAACCAAATGGACGTTCATTACTCTCAGAGTCTTCTCTTGATGCAGCGTAGTGTGATGCTGGGACTATGCATTATTTGGTTTTAATCAAGATTGCCGATGTTTGAGAGAGAAGGAGAGAGTGAGGTTTCCATTGCAACCTTTAATGTGGCCCTAGCGAGACGCTGTTATATATTGGGCTGTGTCTCAGTATAGGGGCTTGTTTGACAGGCCCTGTCATCATCTACCTCCAAGATTATCGTTCATGCTGCTGGAAAGATAACCAAATATTGGCATGTGTCTGTGTGGCCCACACAGGTAAAGACTCTCCCTGGGCCTGAGTCACTGCACGTGGGTGTAACAACTGCACTAGTTATTATTAATCTCTCTGAAACCTCTTTACAGTGATTAAGGGAGTACTGGATGAAAGCAGTCTGCTTTGTGGGCTCTCGCCAAGGAAGACCCACTAAGCAGATTTTGTTGGATCCTTCAGCCAAACTGCTCTTTTCTTGGCAACTGAAATGTGCATCAACAGAGATGTAATGTCAATTTCCAGGATTTTTTTAATGTACTTTATTCATATTTTTTGGATGCTACACAAACCACTACAATCAAAGTACAGTGCTTAACATAGCCAGTTACTTTTCCAATGTGCCAGTAGAATAAATAGACCTGAGCAGGAGACAAGAGGTCACATTTAAAAGATAGAAAAAAGGAAAAAGCATGTTCTTGCCTCCAATCCCCTTTGCACGAAGAAGGGACTTCAGCAAGGGACTTTGGTATAAGACAAGCGATGGGTGTATGTCGGCAGGAGCGGAGTCCACCCACCCCCCCCTCCCCCAAATCATGACTGGAACAGCTCAGTGAATTGCCAGGGATATGCTCAGCTTTTTCCTCAAGTTGACTGCTAAGAGCTGGGCATTTTGGGAGCAGAAGAGTCAAGCTCTTGATGAGTTAGCCGTGAAGATGAGATCATGTGGCAATGGCCTGCAGCTACATGGAAGGTCAGGTAACCCTCACTTTGGGTGAAAATAATGATCATAGTGAAGGTTTTAGCCTCTGTATGTCACTAAACAGGGCTGGTAGCTAGTTTCCACAGCTAAGTCAGGGGGAAGGGAACTTGTATTCTCTAGAGAAAGACTCTAGTAGATTTCCTCTGACCCCAAATACTATATTTTCTTTGAGCTGTGGTGTCTTTCACTTCTGTTTACTCCGGTATATGTATATTTAAAAAATGTTCCCCTTTTTTCTCTCTCCCCATCCCTGTTTCTGGCAATTGATCAAAGCCTGGGTTTACTATTCTACTATGTGCCTCATGACACCGTGTCCTCATACACCGGAAAGTGACTGTCTCTAAAGCAACTTTATGACGCTAAGTAAAGCAGAGTAAAATAGCAGCAAACTGAAGTTTTTCTAGCTTAGTGTGTCCCAGGAGGGCTAGGCTGGGGAAAAACAAGACACTGTGAAGGAAGCAAAAAATAAGAATAAAAAAGAAACCAGACAGTCTCAGGAAGGGAGAAAAAAAAAGAATTTAACTTGAGGCAGAATGTCAAATAGATATTTGGAGTTCAAAGTGCTACACCAGCCTGACTATACTCAACTTTGACCACCTACAGCAATTTTTATATCACCAGCTTTGTGTCATTAAGTAATTAATGTTGCAGTGATGTGCCATTTTCTCCTGTGTCACTGCACTCACTACACATCATATGGTCATCATTTCAGCTTCTATTGCATTAAAATACTTAACAGGAGATACTTCCTTTCTGACTTGATCTATTTTGTGTATGTGGGTTGTGTTTTGGGTTTTTTTTCTCTGTTTCCAGACAGCAAGAGATCTGGTATGCCCAGGAGGCCTCTGAAACTCATTTCTTCCATCTATAAGGCCAACAAGCTTACCCTAAAGAAAACAGAAAAAAAAAACCAGACACACAGGACACTCTTTGCTAGCTTAATTTTGTGCCCCATGCAAAACATGTCATGTTCTTCTGCCTTCACATACATAGCTATAAAATGACACTGACTAAATGAGGTTATTTACACACAAAGGGGTATTTGGCTATATAAAACTGTGTATCCTTGGGTGATTTTCAGAGGGCTACATAATCAGAGTATCACCCTGCCTCTACAGCAGGCAGAAGAACTATCCTTGCTTTACGACGTTTGAGATGGTGCCAGTTATCCCATTTTAGTTTCATCTGTTCTGTTACTCTGCATCAAGAGGCTGCCTAATCATGACCTCGCCCCCCTCTAGTGCCCAGAGAGTGATGAACAGTCATTGCTGCAGCTCCAGTCCTTGCAATAGGAAGGGCAAATGTGGTGAGCAAATGTCCTTCCTTTCCCTTAGGACCTCCACAAGGTCTGGAAAGTGTAAGGTCTCTAACTGGGGCTTTGAACTGATTATATTTAGATGAAAGGCAATTTATAAACTTCAAATACTATTAAAGAAATAAAATGATGAAGACTTGGGTGAAAGGAAAAAAAATAAAATACAAGTGTGAATGAAACCATAACACCCAACAACACCAGTCTTTTCTGGGTTGGCCTGTGATAATGGTGGTGAAGGAGGGGAAGTATTAATGAATCCTTGACCTCCCCAGTAAATCTATACTTGAAAGGAGGGGATTAAAATGTCTTAAAAATCATGTGCTGGAAACAGAGAGAGCTTAACATTTTCATTATGCTGATGTCAGATGCCTTTTCCAGCCCCTACATTAATTATACATATCCAGCAGATCAAAATAGAAGCACAGGGTTGTTATGTTAAGTTACCTTATGTTAAGGTAAGATGGCTCGCAAAAAATTTTAAGTGTCTTGACTTGTCATGGCTTCACCTTGTTGTCTTTGCCCAGGGACTGTTCATCCAAATTCCTGGCTTTGCTTAGCAGCATGAAAAAAATTTTAAAAAGAGAAAATACAAGCACAGCTGTAACCCACCTGGTGAAAGGGGACAAATATAAAAGTCTACTAAGTAGTTAAAAAAATTTAAAAAGTTCGGAGTGGAAAAAGGAGAAGAGAGAATAATCAGTATGCTAGAATGAGATGTGTTAACAATTTGGGGAAATATTTAAAAAGATCCCACAAAAATAAAAACGAAAAGAGAAATGCAAATTATCTAAACCCAGAATCTTCCAGAAAGAAAATCTTTTTGCAAGTTATTAGCAAATCTCTTTGTGACACTGACAAAACCTTGTCTGATGCTACAATAAATATGAAGAGGATATAGCATTACCCAAAAAACATCAGCAATCTGCCTCTGTTCAGTTTTCTAGTAATGCAGTTATAAGTTCTGTGACTAACATGAATGAGTGAAGATTTTTACAGCCTCACTGTCTGCATGAGACGCAACTGCAATGAAATTGCCTTCTTACTCCAGAGAGACACAAAATTTAACTTGTAGCCATCAGAAAGTTGCCTGCAGAGCCACGTTTGTATTGGAGAAAAAAATAAAAAAAACAAACCAGGCTCATATTTTTGGTTCACATCCTTTAAATTATTTTGAAATTATAATCACAGGAGCTTGGAAATGTCATCTACTACTTTACGTTGCTTAATACATGTAAATATATAGTTATTATTATATTGTAATTAATATATAATTACAAATGGGTGGTGTTTTTTTCTGATTCCTCGACGAACCCCTCCACTGTCATCCACTGAGTCTGAAACCAGCAGCTGCTTCCTCCCCAAATTGGAAACATTCAAATTTCAGTTGACCTAAACATGCTTCCAAGGTAGTATCAACTACTCCAAAGCCTTATGAAGAATTCATAGCCCCTGTTGGTCCCTTCCACTGTATACCATGTATACATCAGCTTGTGGGCTGGCTGATACTTACTTAGAGGCAGTTTTACCATCTGTAGTCACCTCAAATTACATCTCATTGCATGAATAGTCTCCCTGTAGCAAGGAGACCACCTGTAGGCTCTGGAGCAGTGTTTACAGAAACCCAGCATGATTTCAACCTGGTGTGGGGGCTGAGCACTCAGCCACTATGGGTGATAACCAGCACATGCAAAAGAGTCTGAACTAGGAAAGCTTGTGGGCTGAGGCCACATGAGGCTGCATTGTGAAAAGGACTCTGCAGTGTGCCAACAGCTTTAGGAGACAAAACAAAAATGCATTATATTTTTTGCTGCTAACTTCTGAGTATACGTTTGTTAAATAAGTCTCACTTCCTATTTCTAGTGGGGTCAAAATATTTTCAATATAAAAGTAATCTTCCGAACAGAAAAGTTAGTTATCCCTCTGACACCCTCTCTCTATAAGGTGTTTGTATTTCTGAACAAGACACTATAATATCCAGCATGCAAGAAACAGTACACATATCTCAGTAAGGCTGCAGGGCAACAGGCTTCTGAATTCTTCAAAGCAACCCAGAGCTCATTTTTAGGTTGCTAAATACTTTTCTGTTTGGAAACTCAGTATGTTTTGCTACATGTGCAATGGAGATGGGGGACTGGAAATGGCTTAATTACCACGTTATTGGCCACATTCTTGAAAAACAATCTTTGTTAACCATGGGGGAGAAAATAAACACAACAAAAAAAACCACACCAAGAAACCCCAACAGCCTGAAAACTATTGTAAATTATATATTTAGCAAAAATGAAAAAGTAATTGTGTCTCTGACAACCATCCATCTTCAGTATTAGTCATCCTCAAAAAGTCATACAGGAATGGTTTATCTGAAATTCCTTTGAAGAGTCTCTCTGCTGTCCTCCCACATGAGAAGACTTGGCCCACTCTGCTATGCAAGTGCATCGCAGAGCAGCCTGCACTTGTGAGGAAATCTGTGTGTATTACTTTAGTTTCTTTGTGTACTAATGTCATTGCCTAGTGATATTCTTCACTTTATCTAAGAACACACACATTGCACCTCCATAAGAAATCAGATTACAGTGGGGCCTTACACATCATTTAAATAAAACAAGAAACCCTTTTTAACTGAGCAAAATTGAGTCCCATTGAGACGATGCCAAAATGTCTGAAGGTTTGAAAAGTGGCTCCTGCAGACTGAAGGAAGCTGGAAAGAGTGTCTTAGTGCTAGCCACAGCCATGTCTGAAAGAAGGATGGGGACAGCCCTGGAGCACTCACTGGGCTGTGTGTAGCCCAAAGTGCCGCAGCTCCATTGCCTCCCCTGCTGCCTGGTGAGGAGTGGGCAAGAGCACCCCATATGTACAGCAAAACATGATGGAACTGATAGTTTGACTACTGTTTTGACACAAAACATGAAGATCCTCTTTGTGCCCAGTACGCTGCTCTACAACAGTGCCCAGCTTCAGCTCCATTCCACCTTGCGCTCTTCCACCACACAGTAGCTACGGAAAAATGTGAAGGATCCTTCAGGAGGTAAACACTTATCACTGCTGCTAGTCTGAGTTGTGAAAGCAGGCAGGAGTCTTTGTTTTCAACCTGAAGGAGATGCAGCTGTGCCATGGAAAAGAATTACAGCAAGACCTTTCCAGCTACAAAATTGTTAAAACTCCATAGGACTTCCAACAGTTCTTTTTTTTTTTTTGTCTGAATTTCCATTTTTGTTCTCAGACTATCACTATAATCCTATGTAATGGAATCTGATCATATCTCTTGGTCTCTTGCTCTGTTTCATTTGCAGCTGTATGGTGTACATAGCAATTAGCTGCTGATGTACTTTTATCTGGTCTCCAGTCTTTAGCGTGCTTTATTGTACTTCACAGTCTCCATATGTCATGGAAAGTTGGTCAAAGTCCTAATCTCCTTACTCAAAAAATAACTTTGAGCTGAGAAAGCTGACACTGGTATTAAAATGCTTGATGCAATTTCTGTGCACTTGCACGTGGTTGTGTGTGCACACCTGTGGGAGGGGGAGAGACAGAAAACATTCTTTCAAATCCACCTGAGAAATTCATGAAAGCAGACTCGTTAGTGCATTTGGCAAATATACTAAAACGGATTGAAGAAAGACATTTGGGTTGTACCTCTAAGTTTCAAATAGTTATCTTTTTCTGAAGGGAGTTTTCATGTTAAGCATGCATATTCTTCCACAATGTAAGCAAACATTAGCAGAGCTTCAGCCTTACATTAATTTTTGTGTTACATTTTTGTGCCTCGTAAACAACTATTTATTGCCATGTTTATACCAAGAATGTGGGAACAGGGAACTGAGACCGATTAAAAATTTCAAAAATTAGGAAAAGTCTGGCTAGAATCTTAATAATGAAGAATATGGTCAACAGGATGACTTTCATGAACAATGTTTTACAGCAAAATATAATATTCAAACAGACACACTCAGTTATTCAGATGAACTCCTGATTCCACCAAAGCAAGTAACAAAACTAATTTCTTAATGTGTCATGTGAAAGAAAAAAAGATTTCAGTACAGCTTACTCATATTAGAACAAGAAATGTTTAAAAAAAAAAAAAGAATCTCAGTAAAAACATTGGGTCTTGGCAAAATTGAAACCTCCTACTTATAACACAAACTGAAAACATATATAATTTTGCTTGAACCCTAGCTGTTTTGTATATGTGATAGAGATAAATGTAATCAAAGTGAGGCAGTTTCAATAAAAAGGGATCAAAAAGAAATTTTATATCAATCTCCCTTTCCATTGTCTTCCTTGACAATAATTTCACAGTAAGGTAATCTATACTTTCTAACAACCTATGGCTGGGACTTCTCTTGAGGAACTTCAGCATCAGGAAAGGCTGAGGCTTTAGCATTACCTTTGCTGGAACAAACGGTCTGTTCTGTGACCTATGTTACTAAGAAGTCAGGAAAAAGACGAGGCTGTGGAGGTGACTATCTGGGTTCACCATGAATGTGGTGTTGAACGGAGGTGCCATAGCCAGAGCAACTCCTCCCTGACAGCCTTTAGGAGAGCAGCTCATCATGTTCACAGTTTGATAGGCACTCCCATGCCATTCTCACCTCCCCATGTAGATGCTACATAAGTGTTACTGGATTTAAGCTTCATAACATCTTTGCAAAAGGAAAATGATTGTGCCACCTTTGCATTATAAAAAGCAAACTAAAAGACAGGACAGGCTGCAGGTACAATTTATTTGGCTAAAGCTAGCTATCCTTAATATAGATGCCCACTAAAAACTTGGCCACCCTGAGGTGGCCAGAAAGAAGCTGTTCCCTCTGGGGGATATTTGTCTCATCCTAAGATAGGAATAAAGTATGTCTGATGAGCTGCACTCTTGACCTGTCCATTTCTCTTAATTTCTTGCTTCTGGAGGAAGACAGAAGTGACCATCACAGATGTACAGCGTAGTCAGCTGTGGTGAGGCAACATCATTTCCACCCTGTATGCCAAACTCTTGCAGAAATTTGCACTACCCCAAGTGAGACTCACATCTAGGTCTTGCAAGTCCCAGGCACAAGCTAAACAAAAAATAATCTTCATCCAGTACTGCCTGGCACTAGTGTGAATGGGCCTCTGTGGGTGCAGCGTGGTGTGTGAGGAAAAAGAAGAACAATGATGGGAAGAGGGGAAAGGGGAAGATGCTATTTCAGCAGTAGGACTTCCCTCAGAGGCTCTTGGAAGCCTTAACCCAGGGGAAATGGATGTCTCCTCTTTCAGCTTCACACAGAGCAGAATTCAACATGTGCAACTTGGAAGCCAGAGTGAGTTTCCAATAACATTTCCTACAGAGGAAAGGGAGAGCCTTGAAAGCCTCCTGGCTGTTATTGGAGAAGGTTTGTTTCACAAACAGAGCCAAAGAAAGTTCAGGGAGCTAATATTTAAAGGCCTTTGGGCCTTTCTCCTGTCCTTGCAGCCCTTTTAACAGAACAGGTGGAGAGAGTTTGTGGCAGGGAGTTTGTGCTGGCCACAGTCCTGCTACCCCTAGCAGCATGGATAGGCAGGAGGGATGTGCCTGGACTGGTCCACCCTTTTGTAGATCCAGTCACAATCTGGTACTGTCCTTAGCAGATGATCCACGTACCTGAAGTCCTTTGTCACCCCTAAATTGGTCTCCTGGGACCCAGCCGAGCTGTTAGCAGGAGATTGTAGTGCTGCTCCCGCCACCAGCAGTGTCTGATGCCAGCGGTCCCCAGGTGCCCTCAAGAGCATGAACATTACCGTAAGCACTGAGAGGAGAGACTGAGTCTTAGGAGTTGGATATTTTATTATTTTGTGTCTGTAAGAAAGGCTGTTTGTCATAGTCAAGGGAGGCAGATACAAGAGGTTGCTTAGTTATATGTCAGGATCACAACTACAGGCACAAAAACACAAGTCCCAGCTCTGCCTTTGTCACTAGGCCCCATCCTTCCTCCTTCTGATATTTTTTATTTAGGTCACTATTAATTTTCTCTTTTCAGTCACTTTACCTTGTTTCCCACTTTTTCTTCCTGTCTTCCCTGTTGCAAGAAGAACATACAATTTTGCAGATGGAGAAAACAAATTTTCAGTTGCAGACAACAGCAGGAGAATCCTGTGTGGGCTCATCTTTCCCCTTCCCAACCAAGCAGAGCTGACAGGAAGCATGAATCATCCTGCACCTCCGCATGGCTGTGTCAAACCTACCTGGATTTGAGACACAGGGCAGAGTTCGTGTCTTGTTCTCCTCATATTCTCTCAGCAAGTCAATAGGCAATGGGCAAAGAGGCAGAAGGGAGTTAGACTAACTTGGTCCTCATCTCACACCCAGAGTGATACCTCTCAGGACAGACCAGCCTTGCTCTGTCTGGGGTCCCAGTAATGTTCATCACTCTCTCACTCGGGAGCAAGAGGAGGGTTGAGGAGGCACCATGGGCCACCTGTGATCCTTAGGTCCCTTCAGGCAGTCTGATCCCTTCTGTTTTTGCAGGATTTTCCTGCCATCATATATGTCTGTCCTGTTTTTCCTTCTCTACCCCTTTTCTTTCTCTCTTCATGCATCCTTCTAGCACCCCCTTCCCAGTAAAATGCTGCACAGGGAGGCAGAGCAGCCTGGCACTGGCCTTTCAATATATTTAAACACTAACAATTCACTGAGCTGGAAAATTGTAAATCTGCAATTTTATTGAAAAAGGTGGTCACCCTGTTCTTTGGAGCCATGTTCAGAGACGGCAGGATAATTAATGGACCTTTATGTGACACAGAGGCAAAGAATGGCAAATTTTAATAAAACTAGTAAGATGATTTTTTTAATTTCTAAGAAACAGCTTTCCATATGTAGTTTTGTGTCTTGATACAAGAGAAAGGCAGTTAAAACCATCCTGTGCAGCTGAAAACATTGTCTCACAACCTTTTTTTTCCTCTGAATGAATATGGAGGAGAACAGCAACTGGCACTGAGGGATTAGTAATGTCTGCTAACTGTGTATGCGGTGCCTATCCTGCACCTTGTCTAGACACCTTCCTAGCATTTCATGTAACATTTCAAAACAAAACAGAGGTAGACCAGAGCTGTCAGCACAGGTCATTTTAGTTATAAAGTGTATCTTTACTTGATGTGCTGCTGGGAAATTTAAGCAAGACACACAACCCAGGTAAAAAGCCTTTTAAGTGGACAATATAAAAAGGGAGGCCAAAGGCCACCAAAGTGGAAAAAAAAAAGGTGAAAGGTTTCAAAGGTAGGACAGGAGTCTTTCACATAGAGGGGGAATATAAATGAAATGAAACAGAGCTTGTCATCATCCTTATATGAAACATGGGTGGACTGATGTAGCTGTACTGAATTATGGCTAGTGTTGTGAATTATGTGTGCAAAGAGCTACTAGACAGATGACATAACCCCAGTCTAGAGGAGAAAAAGGCCACAGATCTGTACAACCTGGCCATAAAAGTACAGAAGAGGTGGAGAGAGAGGCAGCATCAGCTTCTTTAGGGAAACCCTTTTGAATTAAGTACATCGTATGAACTTAGAGTGGAGTACCTCCTCCAGAATAACTAAATATATGTGTCTCATTTTTTTTGGAATAAGAATATTTTTTACAAATTAGCAAAGCCACCTTAGCAGGAACATGTCTTCCAGAATAAGTTGTTAAGCAGCTGAGCCCTGTGAGAAAATAAGTACTCCACAGAGAGGATGGGGAATACAGCATCTGTAGAGCAAGCTCCTGGTTGCTGGTGGTCATTTGCTTTTGTTAGATAATTGAGATTTCCTAACACCCAAATGAAACAGTTGGCTGGGGCCTGATCCTTCAGTGCTCTTGGGAGGAGCTCTGCCAAGTAAAGATAACTGAAATGCCAGGTTAAAAATTGACTTCTTCCACCCTTTCTGCTCTCCTTATTCTGCCAGCTCTGTCATTCAGTCTCTTTAACACATCCATCATTCAGGAGCTGAATCATGTGCTTAGTCCCTCATTTACACAGCAAGCCTTGCAAATGTCGGGCGTAGTTGAAAGGGTGTGAGCTAGTGATATCTGTCAAGAGTAACTATTAATTCAACTCCATGATATTTAAAATAAAGTAAAAGAGCATATCAATTTGTTTCCCTACTCATGTTAAGCTGCATCATCTATGAATATAGCTTGTGTACTAGAAGAGCATCTGCTGTGAGCTTGGAAAACAAATTATTATTGCCCATTAACATCTTTACATAAATATTTGGGGAATTTCTATATTAATGTTTTACTTTGTAAAGGATTCTCTATCCTGTTATCCCTACAGCCTCTTCAGGTTCTTATTTTCTGTGCTCTCAGCAGTTATACGCAGTTAGAGCAAATCAGGCCTGATGAACCACAGGCACTTTCACACTTGTTTCCATAGCTGGGTGCAGCACTCAGTGAGAAGAGCCACTCAGGCATATGGCCTGTAATAAGCCGAGCTCCAGCGAGTTGGAACCTCCTGCTTCAACAGCTATTTGGCCATTTGTTTTCTTGCTGCAGCTCTTTGATTATTTCCCTCCCTTTGACAGAATGATGAAAGCAGCCACAGGGTTTATGTGCCACCTCCACCAAATGTTGCCCATATTCCAGTAATCAGGCAGAAAACAGGGGAGACGGGCAGCGATAAGGTGCCCGCTGACTCTGGAAGTCCTGAGGACTGAAAGGCACATATACTGCTGGTAAAGAGACTAACATATGTGTGGTTAAAACGTCCCAAACCAGCCATGGAGGCTTGAGGTGGCCTTTCAGCTGAAGTTGTCTGTGCAGCAACTGGCAGTCTCCATTTTCTCTCTTACACCAAAACTGGGATAATTATTTTTTACAGTATATTGCCTCAGTAATTATAGCAGTGTTTCATTTAGAGGCACATCAGCTTAAAGGTATTTGAATACTTTAATCCATCTCAGTGAAAAATATCACTTAAAACAAACAGGCAACACGCCTTGTGCAATGCCAGAATTGGAAATAAGGCTGAAAACCTTCAAACAAATGAGTGAACAAACATACGGCTTTGTGTAACATAAACACCCAGGCAAGAAACAAGCAAGAAGAAAAAGCTTCATCCCTGGCCTAATGAATGGCAAGTCATACCATTTCTGAGGAGAATTCAAGGGGACTAGCAAACTAGGCCTCGCTTTCCTCCTCTCAAGCCTATATCTTGAGCACACAAGCTGATCAAACATTAATTGCTACTGAAGATACAGAACAACAGCTAGGTTGCCTTCTGAGCCCTGGGATAGCACCGAGAGAGCTCTACATTTGTCCTAATTGGAACAAACTGAGAAGTTTTACATCAAAGTCTTTTGCAATAGAGAGTAGAGCTTTCAGTGGCAGTGAATTTTTCATGAAATGGTTGTGCTTTCCACAGAACATTTCAATTTTTCATCGAAAACCTGAGCAGGGAAACCAAGAAAATATATGAAATACTTCAATGCTGAAGGGCCATCACAGCACTCCAGAGGTCTCAAGTCCCTCATGTTCCTGTTCTTTGTTGGGGTCTTTGTCCCTCAGTCAAACTACATTTCCCATCAACACTCTGGCCAGGCAGCAGCACTGATGCACACCTTCCCACCTACACAAGAGAAGAATAACATTAATTATGGAAGATGCAATAAAGTCAAGGACTCACCACATTATGTTTATTTGTTGGGACTTCCAATCCTCTACCACCTAACTCAGTCCTTGTGGAAGGGATAGGGAGGAAAAAAGCATGACTAAAGGACAAAGTGGAAGAGAAATGGGCATGGATCCTTTCAGCCTACTCAACTGCAGCAGCTATTTTGTGTAGGAAATGAAGTGGTGCTAGAGGGGCCTCCAAAAATGAACAGCAAAATTGCTGAAGTATAAAAAACTAATTGAGCAGAAAAAGAGGCCACTCGGTCTTGCTCAGTGACAGCCGTAGGATGTGTCAGCCAGCTTTCATATAGAGATCAGCTCAGCACCCAGTCTGAAAGCCACGGTGCAAGAGAAGTGAATATGTTGGGTGAAGGAGAAGTTACACCCAAATAGCACAAAAAATTGCACAAAAAAAATACAGAGAAGATTCAGGAAAACAGCCTTTGACATCCTCAAGCACAAAGTGCTCACTGACAAGAAAAGTAACTTAAAATCAATTGGTGACTGTACTTACTTTCTAGAAAGGATTGCTTTTGATTTCTCCAACCAGAGTCTCAGCTTAGATAGCTGATTTCAGTAAAATCTGTCAATTTACCTGTTGAGCCTCTTGCCCTTAGAGAACTGGCGCATTATCCAAGGTGAAAAACACATGCTTTGGCTATGCTTAAACTACTGTTCAAAACTGACAATGCTTCCTCCCAGCTATTCAAAAAACAGAGGTAAAAAGTCGCTTTCACTTCTGAGATGAAAAAAAATCTGGCATTTAATTTTGAAAAGAAAAGGGAATCTTCTGAAACAAGTGAAGTGTAGGGATGTTAATGTAGGGAAGCTTTTAAACATATCTGCAAAGAGGATCAGAAATAAACATGCAAAAGGAACTCGACACATTTCTCGAAGGGAGAAGCTATGAATGACTGGATATGTTTGAAACTTGGTGAGATGACTTTCAGAATCGAAAGATCAAGAGACTCTTGATCAAGGGAATCTAGGAGAGACAGAAAGAGAAGCAGAGGTGAAGGAATATAATCCCATAGCAAAAATCTTTCTTGCTGTGTTTTAGGCCCTTTTTCTTTCTGGTTAGAGATGTGGTAGGGAGGAAAGGAAAGAGATATGTGAGCACCCGTCTTTTAAAGCTGGGTAACATCCACTGAGCCTCAGAAAAAGGTTTGATTTGGGCTCTGTTTGAGGAATAAACTCTGATCAATTCTCATCTGAGTGGTCCTCATTTACTCATCATTCTGTACAAGGAAAAATAATTGGTGAGCTGGTCAGATAAGGAAATGCCAAACAAGGTACCCGATTATAGCAGAAAGCTCATCTGTGGGAAGAATTAGCCTGTTGGTTCTCTGAGTCACATAGAAAACTGGAGAAAGATAAGGAAAAATTATCAGGTGCTGACAAGAAACTTACTGGACTGTTTTGACTGTGCCAAGTGATTCACAGGGCAGGATGTTCAGCGATGCTTCTAGTGCTGCTCCAAAAAAGCCTGGCATAGGGTCTCCCCTGAGCTTAAGGTCAGTGGGCAAGCACCTATGCGGATAACATGCGTGACTTGGTCATTAATAGGAGTCTCAGTCATCATACACAGAGTAGCAGTTAGAGATCCATGACTACCTTACCTTTATCCATTCCTGTTCCCTCTGTACTGGCGATGCAGAAACTAGCTGTAGCAGCAGAGAAGTGCTTGGCATGGCTGGAAGGGCATGCATCATTCCCACGCGCTACTGAGATATTTTGCAAGGCTGATGCTCCGAGTCAGTGCCGCCTGCCTGGCTGCTGCCTGTCAGCTCCATCCCAGTGCGAGGGCTCACTGGCTCAGCTGCTGCAGCTGCCTGCAGCTGCTGCTGTGCTCATCTTTGATCAGCTGAACTTAAAATACAAGTTGCTTTTGAGGCAGGCAGTGACTTTTCTTTCTCCAAGATGTGGATGCTGGCAACTGTTTTAAAATTCCATGTTGAATATTCCTCTGTGTGTGTATGTGCACTCTGTTATTTGCAATATCCGCTTAGAAGCGTTAAAGCAAAATGCCTTTGTCAGCTTTGTCTTTTTCTATTTGACAACTGCTGATGTCATTTTACTTCTGTTTGTGAATCTTGGCCTGCTTGCTGCTGAGTCACAGAAGAAGCCAACAGATAATAAATATAGCCCCTTATCATCCCAGAAAGCTGTGGACCACTGGAATGACAATCAGAAAGAGAGTCTTTTATAACCAGCAATAGCAAAACAGAAGGATCCTGTTTCCTGTGCAGACTTCCCTGTTACTCACAAGCTTTGACTGATGTGGGCTGCGTCCTCCAAAACTGAAATATGAGTATCAAGAGTCAGTAGCAGAGGCTGCCCTATCTGTGGGAATAGGAGAACAACATTCCCCATACAGGTTCCCTAAAGCAGCTGTCTGCTGCTAGAAATTGTGAAATGCAAAACAGGAAGCTGAAACACAGAAAGATGGCTGAATCATTCACATCCATGTTCTGATTGCCAGAAGTTTTATCCCTCATCCAGCAGTCCTCAGTCTTTCAGCTGGCTTGACTGAGGCATGCAATACTTAAACCATTGTCCACATTTTTAAATTTTAGGAAGTTCTACTATTGCTAAGACCATCACATTTTAGATTCACTGGAAGACAGTGGCATCACAGGAGACAAATGTGTACCCACACAGTGCTGGAGTCATTGCTACTTTTGATTCTCTGAGTCTGAGAGGATAGGTCCACATAACATGCAATGATACAATTCTTAGAAAACTGGCAGACTGTGGAGTGCACTGACATACACCACCATCCTTGTAACCACAGAGTCAGGCGAAGTGATAATTACAATGGGAACTTTGAGCTAATGAATTAAAAAAACTGGGAGTAGGACCCTACTGCTGTGTCATGGTGGAGATTACATGGTTGTCCAGCTGGTAGCTTGAGAGATGGTGTGAGACAACAAGATGTATCTCTTCTTCCATATGAATGAAAGGCTTTCTGGGACCTTTACAGTGGGAGAACAATATGACTAATCCATGGACTTGGAGGTATTTATCAGCCTTATTAAAGACAGCATATAGACGCTCTGATGTTCTTCACCAAGGCAGTCCAAACTATTTTCATCAACTGTAGCAGCTTAAAACCAGCCACCACAAAGTGCTGCCTATTTTCCTGGGAGAAGTGGTGTTTCTGAAGCACTGTGGGCAATCGCAAGAAGGGTCCTGGGGTGCCTCTGAAAAAGGCTGCTAACAGCAGGGAACTGCTGGGTCAAAGTATAAGATGGGTTAGATGAGATTCCCAGATTTAAACTCTCACTACAAACACAAGCCTCTTCATAGGTGTTTTGGCTTGAAAACATTCTCTGTTTCTCATGCCCGGGTTTATTTTGCTATAAAGGATTCACTCAAGCAGGCAGCATGGTAACGCACAGAGACTTCCCTCAGGGCACAAGGAGCAAGGAAGTATAATTTCCAAAACTGTGATTGGCAAATCACAGTGATCAAAAGTTGCAGTGCTAATGCAGACTCTCCTACATACACAGCTAGCAGTGTAGTGTGTTTGGGAGGCTTCCACCACCTACTATTCTCAGCTTTCTCCTTTACTCTCGTTTCAAAGTTTCATCACATACAATACAGTGTTGCTACTTCCAAAGTCCGGTCCCCTGAGGAAGCCCAGAAAGTCATTCTGTTGTTCCCTATTTTATTTGCATCCACACTAATTACTCAGGCAGTAATTGAAGGCACTTTGAATATTTATTAAAACTACATCAAAGGTGCAGCGTTGTTTTCCCTTTTTACATGACCTGCAAGGAAACAGAAAAAAAAACCGAGATAATTCCATTCAAGTTCAAGTTATTTAGTCCCATAGCTTTCATCTGAGATTTTTTTTCTAAGGGGTTATAGGCTGCGTTTTGTTGTTGTTCCTGCCATGGCTAATTTAATTCTCTGCATGTGTTTCAAGCATTTTGCTAAGGAGCCACATTGTTTGTAATGACATTGATGGTGAAGGAACATCAGCCCCTCTCTGAGGTCCTAGGCTGGCTACGGGGAAGGCTCCCAGATTCACAGTTTCCTTGTCAGGCCAAAAGGTACACTATAGCCCATTTATTTCAGAGACAAATGCCAGCAGGATTGAAATCTGCAAGTTTGCCTGCTGAATGTGAGCAGCGAAGAGAGGCTGATCCCCTGCCAAGCAAGAAAGTTGAAGCAATGAGAACATTAGCCCACTAAGCCACAGTGCTAGACTTGATTGCAGACTTAACAAGGATAAAACACATTTTATTCACTGCAAAGTGATAGCTTCAAATAGATATTCAAAATATATGGCTGAAATAATTTCTCCTACTCACACTCTAAAAAAGATGTCGTTGCCTCAGTACTAGTGGAGCATACTATGTTACGTACTTACCCTTTTCATGGGTTTGACATTAATGCAACAATAAGCATAGGATTGACAGCTGATTTATTTATTTATTTATTTAGGATGAGTCCATGCATTGAATAACTGTTTATTCTTCCTAAAAATATGTGCACTTTCTTAAAAAAAAAAAAAATAAAGAAGAAAATGTGGTTTTGTTGTGCAGTATGAGGTATGATTTTCCTTTGTAATGGGTTATGGTAGCAAATTTAAAGAAGCCCTTCTGAACTCAAAAGGAAACTAAAATGACAGCAATTTAAAGTTTTTCTGGCTCCAGGTGTGTCAATGACCTCAGTCAAACTTGTCTGGGGTCTGATATTTTGCTCACTTAATTCAGCCTTCAGCTTTCATGGCATAGAACCAGAGATTTAGCAGAAATACCACTGTTTGTTTCCAATTTCCACAGCACCTGGTATGGTATTTTACAAAACACAAGGTGTTTTATTTCCCTCCAACCCCAACCACTCATAAACAGAATCATAGAATGGTTTAGGTTGGAAGGGACCTTAAAGATCATCTATTTCTAACCTCTCTGGTTTTGGCAGGGACACTTTCCACTAGACCAGGTTGCTCAAAGCCCCATCCATCCTGGTCTTGAATGCTTCCAGGAATGGGGCATCCACTTCTCTGTTCCTGTTCCAGTGCCTCACCACCCTCATAGTGAAAAATTTCTTCCTGATATCTACCCTCTTCCGGTTTGAAGCCATTTCCCCTCATCCTATCACTATATCACTGCACTTCCTGATTAAAAGTCACAGAATCACAGAATGATAGGGGTTGGAAGGGACCTCTGGAGATCATCTAGTCCAAACCCTCTGCCAGAGCAGGTTCACCCAGAGCAAGTTGCACAGGATGCCATCCAAGTGGGTTTTGAATGTCTCCAGAGACAGAGACTCCACCACCTCTCTAGGCAGCCTGTTCCAGTGGTCTGCCACCCTCAAAGTAAAGAAGCTCCTCCTCACATTTAGATGAAGCTTCCTTTGTTCAAGTTTGTGCCTGTTACCTCTTTTCCTGTCACTGGGCTTCCCTCTCCAGCTTCCTTGTAGGCCCCTTCAGATACTGGAAGGCCACTATAAGGTCTCCACGGAGCCTTCTCTTCTCCAGCCTGAACAATCCCATTAAAAAATATGTTGTCAGGGTTAATTCTGAATATGGCACATTCTCTCTGCAGTTCTATATTACATTTTCATAGCTAGGCTTTGCTGCCTGCACCAACTGAAAACTATTAAAACCATACAGTGCTTCAAAACAAGCAGGTGTCGAAAAGAAAGCTCTCTTCTAAGTATCCCCCTTGCTGCTGGCAACCATTACTTACAGTTACAAAGCAGATCATTTAAACCTTGTCTAGCTGTCTCCCACATTTCTAAAGAATCTCCTTCCTGATGGAGCTTTAGCTGTCCTATTCTTTCACTCAGGGTATTTTCTTCACCTTACTCCTGTTAACATACCTTGTTGAGAAATCACTCAGGGCCAAGGCATGTGACAGAGGTCTGCTGCTGTCAGTGCCTGTGTCCTAACTGATCGGCACTGGGTTAGAAGAGTTCCATGAGCTTCTGTGACACAGCACAGCCATCAACAGCCACCGGCCGCCAAGGGCTTCCCCATCTCTGGCTTGTTAGTCATAGGTACGGAAAGGACTACAGATATATCTTTTGAAGCTGATTTGATGAAGTAGCAGGTGATATGTTCCCTAACACTGAGGACACTGGACTGACACTGAGATCTGCAGTTGCACTCAGGTATATTATGTGGTTATTAAATATTTTGGTGCAGGTGTCACAGCAGGTAACCAGAAGACAAGATGGACATTGAGACCAAACTATTTGAAATAGCACCCACTCCTCTACACAGGACCAAGCTGCTCTGTCTGCACTGCAGCCCTTGACCCCTGTTTATCGGGACTGGGGAACTTACTGAACTTACTGCAGGATGTTGGGGGTCCTTCTCTGCTCCCACCCAAATTTTCTTTTTTTTTTTTAAAAAGAGACAACAGAAGGATGGCAAGTACTCAGGGCTTGTACTGACATTCAGAGAGGGAGGAATCAGGCTACAACCGAAGAATGGGATGTTTGGGTGAAAATTTATGTGTCCTATGATGATCCCAACAACATCATTGTTGGGAGTAAATACACAGACCGTTACCAAGTTAGTTTGTGAGACTCTTTATAATACAAAACTTTTGAGTTTCTAATATTTGTTATGTGACGCAACACCAAAATGATTCTGTTGACCTCAGTTCTGGGGGTCGCTGTCAGATGCTGATTTTAAATAAACTTGTAGATTTTTGAAAACTTAAGGATGAATCCTATGCTGGCAGAACTGATGGCTTTGCACAGAGTAGTGTAAATTATTTTTATTTTGCACTGCCAATAAATGATGTACAGCAAACCTTAAATGTTATTCTAATCAGGTTGCAATACATTTGATGTATAAATCCAGTCCTCCATTTACACCACAGCATACATCATTGCTACAATTGTCCTCATGTGATTGCATGTTTATATTTATAAATACGTATGGACTCAAACTATATATAGATTTATATTTATATATACACACAAAAACTCTCTTTTATACACACAAGTGTATATAAATATATACACCCAAGTGTATATAGAAAAACTGGTGAGCTTTTGTGACCTACAGTAAAGAATTACAAATTAGGTAGAGGATAAATGCAATTTTCTTTTTTTTCTTCTTTTTCTAGAATGGGTTACACATCCTGTGAATGGAACTAAAGTAAAGCACAATTTGCAGCACAGAAAGGAAATGGTTTTGATGTTTATGAATCACTACTGTCAAATTTATACAAGTAAAATACAGTACACTGGATATATATACACAGCAGCCCCCTTCATGTTTAAAACATTCTAGAGAGCTTAACAAGAGATAACCTAAGATAAAGCTACTGTTGGGTCAAAGGATGAATTAAACAAGTGTTGCCTTTAGTCTTGACATGAAAGCATTTACAGAGCCAATGTTCCAAATCTCTGCTGGCAGAATATTCAGAGGTGGAAAACGAAAGAGCACTTAAGATGCACAGGCTCTTTCAGCTATGGATTTATAATGATATTTCTGTAGAGCATTTGTCGAGCACAAAACCTGACTTGGGCAGTAAGGAAGTAATACCTCAGCTGGATATGTAGGGCCTGGAGTTTAGATGAGCACCTGAAATACTTTTAAGAGCGAACAAAAGCCTGAGAATATATCACCTTCTGGGTGACCGACAGCAGTAGCAGCTGACTTACGGACCCTTCCCTCCCCCTCACCACTTTCTTAAGTTCATACAACTCCAAGTTTTTTCTTGCTTACATTTTGCAGGTACACTTCATGATTATGCAACTGCCAGGCTGAAAGCTCCTAAATTCGGTATCACTGGCACAATGGCTCCAGAGTTTGTCTAAGAAAGTACTTCCCTTCTGTCCTGAGTGAATCAGGACAAATCAGGGGAGAGGAGAATTTGCCCCCTGTAGCCGGTCACTGAATTTGGCTGAGCAGTTTGTTGGGTTGCTTTCATGATGTGGACACCTGTCAGCCAAGATTCAGAGAGTGGGTAAGATCTGGGTGGATGCTCCTTCCAAACAACATCAAAAAGCTAATGAACAGTTACGACTTGCACTTGTTCCTCAACTGATCCCAACTCAATCCAGCTCTCTGGTGTGGACCATACTCCATCAGAGTCTTGGTCCATTATGTTGCATTGGAGTGAACCATTTGTCCCCTCTTGAATCCCAAAATGTATTTTTAAATAAACTGCACTCACTTTTGAATACCTCTGGTTCATTTTTTAAAAGCCTCCAGGAAAACAAAGGGGCTAACAACAAAGATAAAGCTCTGAGGACATTTAGAAGTAGCCAAGACTCAGGTCCTGGACAGATGCCTTTCATCATTATAACTTTTTCATGTAAAACGCAAAAGCCATAAGAGCCATAGACTAAATTGTCTTTGACCCAAATTTTGTTTTGTTGTATGTCCCTCCATTTTGAAACAATGTGTTTCAGGAGAATTCCAATAGAGAGTGAAAGTCACCGAAACTGTAAGAAAGTGGATTTTAGGTGCTTAACTCCAGAATTTCTACTGAAATCTCCCTTGCTGCCTGCACTCCATCAGTGTCTTGCATTTTGTTTTCATTGCCATAAGCTCTAGAGATGCCCAGGGTTCTGTTTTCCTGACTACATAAAAGCACCTTTTGTCTGAGCATTTACAATCTAATAAAAGTCTAAAAATTATGCAGAGAAATACTTGTCATGGAGTACACCTCAGCTGCAGGGGCAGGATGAGACACCACACAAAAGGGACAACCCCCGGTATTTCCTAGGAGAGCCTGCTGGTTCGGAAGTGGCAGGCAGGTGCTCTGTGCCCTCTGCAGCCTGCCAGGGTTCGAGCACATGTCTCCACACTGTGGAAGGGATCCTAATCTTGGCAAGACGGGCTAGCCTAAGCAGAGGATCTCTCCACTGGCCTCACTGCATCTGCACAGGAAAAAGAATATGGAAACTGTGTGATGAGAGACAAATGAAATGGCAGGAGGGCTCAAGCAGTTGGAGCACTCACCTGTACTCCTGGAGGTGTCGGGAGTTCAGGCCCTCCCCCACCAAGGATGACAACATACCTGCTACCTTTGAACAAGAAATTGTATTTGACAAATCCATTCCTTTGTATAGTCCTTGCTGACATCCCCACATCTCTGTGAGGTGAAGTAGCACCCTTACTCATCGTGCCTTTTCATTTTACATTTGTAAATGGCTTTTAGAGTGCTTACCTGAAGAGGAGGTGCTTGCCCAGGGACTGGCAGCTGATTGTGGTAACTCATTAGCAGTGTATGCTGAAGGGGCCGCGCCACACACCTCATGCCAAGGAGCTCACCTCTTGGCTGTGTGAGAGCACACCCCTCCAGTCACTGTGCTGAACCTCCCTGGACGTAAAACTGCTTCAAAGACTGCTGTTAATATGTACCAGAGGTTAATTCCAGAAGTCAGGAAAGCTGATGTTTTGTTTGAAAACAAACACAATGTATGTTTGTACTGGAAGTTGTAAACAAGGAGGCATGCTGGGTAGGTAGCCTCAAGCTAGCAGAATTTTTTAAAAATCCTGAGACTTGTCTTTACATTATTTATGGGCTGGAGAAGATTCATTGTTTGTGAAACAACAGGCAGCCCTTGTGCTACATCTATTGACACAGTGAAACCTTCTTGGATTGAAATTTGCTTTGATATCCTGTAGAGATTTCCTCCTAAAGTCTGTCTTAAATATGCTGTGCTCAAGCTCTCCCCTTCTCTCACATGCACGCTCTCTCCCTGTGCCTCATACGTTGCGTACAACACTTCACAGTTAACTGAACCCCATGTGGTGGGAGAGAATTATCAAGAGTGTGTAGTATCTTTAAAGAGCAAATTAGGAAAACATTGGTTGTTATTAACTCAAATAAAAGCAAATTTCATGAAAGCATTAGTGAAGAGTGAAATAACTGTTATGTACAAAAAGTTGGTGTGTTCTCTGCAGAACACAACATGAGATACTACTTTTATAATATTATCAGAAAGCAGGAAACAAAGCAAGAAAGAGTATCGAAAGACTGATTCCTCCCCCAGGAAAACAAGACAACACAGTGTGTCCTAAGAGAATAGTCTGTACTCACTGCCATCCTTTCTCCTTAGTGGCAATGTGGGAGCAGACAGCAAAGGCTCAGTGGACCAAATTCCATTGCATGTAACTCCTCTGAAATCCAAGATAGTATACCAGAAATTAATACAGCCCATATCAGACTCAAAACCAGTTTTGCTTTTTATTTATTGCTATTTATTGAACTGCAGTAGCCCCTAGAGGCTCTCAGTAGGACTGCTGTCCCGTTGTGCTCCAAGAGCTAACAGAAAAGGACAATGATGGGACACTTGGGCACACACTTTGATTTCACTGGGGTCTCGCACAGGCTCAGAATTCTTCTTCTGTAGTTCCTTTCCAGAGACCAGCTCCACATCCTTCCTCTTTTTGTATGTATCACTGAGTGAGATCCTCTGATAGATGACCCCCAAAGTTAGTGGAATTGCTACTACACACAGCTTGTTGTTGTCTGCACCAACTCATCCTCATCTGTTGCAAGCAATAACTCATTTCCTGGAGAGAAACAATGTCCCTGCCGTGTTGTAGGTGGGCTTCAGATCAGAGATCTTCTATTAGCCAGTCCCAAGAGCTCCAGAGGAAAAGCAAAAAAAAAAAGAAAAAAGTAAAAGTTAGCAGTACAGCTGTCAGAAAAGCACTGGGATAGTCAAACAGGAGCTTCAGTCATTCCCCCTGGGCTGCGAAGAATGATGTCTTGTCATGTGGAGCTGTTAAGAGAAAAGTAATTAAAAGATAAGGAAAAAAAAAAAAGAGAGAGACCCGTAGGAGTACCCCTTCTAAAACAGATGTTTTAAATTGCTAAAGACTGGTCTTGCTTTATTTGGAGAAAACTCTCCTTTTTTGTTTTTGTTTTGTGTTTTGTTTTTTTTTTCTTCTTTTCGCTAGCCTAAGACTTTAAGCTATAATGTTGCCAGAGAAAGTAGCTTCACTACTAAATAGGCTTCATAAGATATGAAGATATCACTACATGCTGCAGTGACAGGCAAAGGATAGAAGTAGATATGACAGTAATGCTGGACCCCTGCCCATTAAACATGTAGGAAAACAGCCTCTGGTGCAGCTCATACTGGCTAAAAGACAGTTTATCTTGCTCAGCACACTGTTGAGTCCTAAATCCACTTTGTGCACCACTGTAAGTGATCTGAATATGGCTCTTTTGTCCATGGTATCCTGGCATGTTTTGTATAAATTACATTTTCTTTTTGTACTACATTTCTTTTAAGGATCCTAAATTGTTTTGCAAACTTTATAAATCTCATTAAGGTCTTGCAAAATCAGTAAATATATTTTAAATTAATTACAATGCAAACATTGAAAGCATTATTGCTTCTGTCACTTGATTCATCCCAGAGGTGAATGTGCTGTAATATGTTTGAAATCCAGAGGAGGTTTGACATTCCAGAGCAACACTACTCAACCAGCTGGGAAAGGACGTGCATGACAAAATCGCATGTGTCAAAAGGACAGCAAAGAAAGCTCTTGATTTCAGAAGACAATCTTCAAAACTAAAAATGACCTGTAACAACAAGTCTCTCTGACTAATCCAATTTGTCTGAAAGAATCAAGGAGTGTTGGTAAAAATCTTAGTTTTATCCATAATCCAAAGACTGAGCCTTTTAGCACATGATTGTGTCCTGATCCAAAGGGATTAGGGATTCCTAGTCACCTGCCAACATCACTTCTGATGAGTTTTCCTCAGTAACTTCTTCTATTGCACATCTTTATCTATCAATATCTACTGAGGCTTGATGGAGCTCATGCCTCAAGATACTCTGTTATGGCGATTTAGCACGAACTCCTCCACTGGCTGTGACATGAGGTCCTCAGAGGCAGATGTAGAAGGCATCTCTTTGTATCTTTTTATCAGTAGCAAGCCAAGACTGGTTTCTGCTCCTCAAAGATAGAGAAAGGAGACAATGTGACAAACAGGAATGGGAAGGAAAAATCATCCAAGCGCATCCATAGGAAGGTTGTAGTTAATGAGGAGAAAGTGGGGAAAAAAATACTTGAAGAGTACAGTCTGATTGAGCAGTGTTTGTTAGTGCATCACTGCTTGCAGGCCCAAAATAGACACTTAGGAAATTAAGGAGAGAGAATATAAAGCACTCACAACCACTTTTTTTTTTTTTTTTTTCTGTAGCTTTCTTTTCCTTTTAGTAAAAGAAACTCAAATGGACTCATTATTTGTCAATTTAGCTCTCTTGTGGAAACTGTGGCCTGCCGTGAGTGGGCAGGGACTCTGGATGTCCCCTGGGGACTCCTCTCAGGGTACCCGCATAGCTCCCAGCACCACATTCAGCCCAGCGGTGAGAGGGAGGCAGGAACCCCCACCTTTCTGCTAGGGGCCCAGACCATCCTGCTAGATGTGAAAGGGAGTGCACACACTGCCTGGAAAGGATACTCCTTGTGTATATGTTGCATAAAGCCCACTGCCTGCTTAATGACCAAATTTCATACCTTGAGCCACTGGGATCAGCCAGGCATTTATTCTTGCTGAAAATATGATTATTCAGCTTTTCCTCGGGCTTGACCTGAAGACCCCCTACACAAAGGTAGGGGGTCCAGGTAGGAAATGCTCATAGGTTTCACATCTATGAACTGGAGCATAATATAAAATAATGCAGAAGAGAAGCTATACAAATAATCATTTCTCATGTCAATGTGTGCAATGGATGCCTAATATTTTTGTTAACTCAGAAAAGATGCTCTAGAGTGCTATTACTGATGACAGCACTGCATTGCTAGGTAGATGAAGTTCCAGGCCAAAAGCATGAGTGATGTAGTTCATACTACAGTTTTGTGGAACAAAAGCCCCTCTATACTGCTGACTTTTTTTTCATCCTTTAGATCCAGGATCATTTGGGCTACCCTTCTGCCTGGTATGGCCAATATACGTTTAGCAACAGCAGTCACAATGTACTTAAGGATGTAGGGACAACATCAGGTTTCACAATCTCTGGATACTTTCTCACGTACTTCCCACAGAAGGAAATCTGGCTTGACATAGTTTTTGCATGTAAAATTAGAAAAAAACTAAATATCACTATTGCACCCCCACCACTACCCTAATGCCTCCACTGAGCTTCATAAATACAGTTCTTTCAAAGAGGTGCTGTCAATGGGAGCAGAAACCATTTTCTTCAGTGTGTGCTTAGAACTAGTCAAGAACTAACAAAAAGAAATAGCCCCGGCAGCTGGTGAGCATTTGGGATCTGCATAGTTTCCAGCTTAGACAGTGCTCCAAAACTATGCCAGAATTTATTTGGTGGACCACTGCAACTTGAAGTTGAGAACAGTGTGCAGCATGTATTCATAAATACGTGTTTTCCTTGAGAGTTTCAATTTTCCCTCAGCTCAGGCTGTGTAGCTAGTTTGCACAATGCAATTAGCAGAATTTGTTGCTGCAATAGGAGTTTGCAATAGTGGTTCAATCAGGACGTCTGAGACACAATCGAATCTAATTCATTTTTTCCTAACTGTATGGACTTTTCAATGCTCGTGTGAGTAAAGGATTGTAAAAATCCTTTTTTTTGGTCGTCACTAAAGTAAAAACTCTGCCTATGAATATCCTATGAATGCCTTGTTGTAAAAGCAACAGCCATTTTACATTGTCACTTCTAGAAAAGAATTTGACTTCCCAGAATGAGAGAATGCAACACAGGCTGATCACGGATTTTATTCAAACTTGCATCTTCAGCAATGAAGTAGTGGGTGTAATCCTTAGAGATAGGTTCTACCATTTTAATCACAGCAGTAGAGTGGTACGATTCTGTGTGTAGGCAAGCAATAAAATAAATTTTGAGAGCCTGTTCTGAGCTATGGCATTCCTACTTTCTCGCTTTATACTTTTTTTTCATAACTTCCATGAGTTAGGTTGAGTTATAACCTAATGTTAACTTAGATGAAGGCAGAGTTTGCAAGCGGTGCATGCAGAGGGGGATTTGTATACTTTGGGAGGGTGCTCTGTAGCTCAGATCCATTCCTTCACTTCTGACTTGTAAATAGCAAAAGTATTTGTTATTCAGTTTTCAAAGACAGCAAAATTTGTCAGCCTGTCACACTCCATAAGTTGGCTGTCAATAGGAACTTCTGAAACAGCCCATCTTCCCTTCATGGCTAGCAAATAACAACTACCGAAAACTAAACGCTTGTCTTTTATGTTCTTTGGGAAACAAGAAAGCAAGAACAAAAAATTTGAATGTAAGCCTCTTCCATGGAGATTCTTGTGTGTGCTGGCACTTGCAAACTTTTGGGATATTACTTTATTCTGGTTTCATTTGCTATATCACCATTAGCCTCTGCTCTGGGTAGCATGGTTAAATTATTGTGAATGCTATAGTTAAATTATTAATGTTGCCTTGGTTGCTAATCCAGTGCTGACTGCTTGTTACCTTGGATTGTGTGGCTGGTTACAGTTCAATGCCTTTTGTCCCTGTCTTCCCAGGGTACTATCTCTAACCAATTACCAAGTCTAATGCTTTCTTTTTATTCTCTCTAGTTATTAAGCAGCTCTCTCAGATTTTCCTTTGGTGTCACAGTGACAGCGCTAATAAAAACTGGATTGGACCTGGAATCTGGAAGCTATCTTTCTATCCACGGAGCAAGCCCAGCTCAGCCTGTAGCAAAGTAGGCTTCCTTGCTTTGCCATGTCAGAGCTTGGCTGAGGTGTGAAGTGGACTAATTAATGCTATTTCTGTTGCTGTCACCTACACCCAGGGAGGTAAACTCATACCACATGGCTGAAGTCATGCTATCAACTTTTCCTTGTTCCCATGCAGGCCCTCTGGATTTGAACCAGCAGCCCTCAACCGACTCTATAGCCTGCACAAATTCCTAGAGCTATCTACTGCCTTTGCCATGGATTGTTTCAGCAGTGTCCAAAATAAGTCAATAAACCAGTGGACAGAGCCAGCTGGGAAGTGAAATTTTTGTTTGCAGGCTGTTTTGCATTTCAATAATTCTAGTTCCCAGTTAGAATAAAAGCTATTCCTAAAAATACCACTTTCTGCAATTGCCAATTCCTAAAAAATATATCAGTAAAGAACCATTTTAAAATATTTTGCTCTGAATCATTTCACTTTAGTCTTATATGACAGTCAGTGTTGTAATAGTACATATTTAATATGCCTAGTATCATACAAACATAATAGATAGCAATCATTTACAATACTTTAAACAACCCCTCAAAATGAAATGCTCCAACATTTTCAACTTTCCCTATAAAAAGTCAAAAAATGAACTTCTGCAAAATACTCTGATTTACATGAAGCCACATTTAATGGAGAGTTGGTTATCATCTACTGCTACCTATAGCTTACAGGCAATACCATGACATATTTATTTGGCATGTCAGAATGCACTTGGATGTTCATTTTTTTATATTGTGTGGATATGATCAAAGTGGAACAGACTAATCCTGAAGTAATTTTCCTATATATATACACATACATATGTATTTCTTTAGTTATCCATACATATATAGATGTATTGCTATAAAATCCTCATTGTATTTAGATGGTTTTGCCCAGCTTTGATATTGAGGGAAAAGGTATTTTAGTGAAACTCAAAACCGGCTTCTTCTCTTTCCTAGCTCATGATGTTATTTCCTGGTATACTTGGGAAACAAAAATTGGCATCCTCAGTCAAAATGAGGTCAGCTGCAGTACCAGGAAGGAGGATAACCCCAGTCTATCAGAGCAGAGAGCACATGGCTGCCCACCCACTAACATCTCTGCTGTCTCAGGACGCCACCACAAAGCAGCCCACACCAACTCAGTTGAGGCATCACTCTTCTCCTCCTCACCAGCCCACCTGTAACCTCCCTCTGGTGCAGATTGGTCTCCTGTCTACTCCTCTTGGCAGGTATCTCAGCAGGGGAAGGTTTTTTACCAAGTGTGTCAGGCAAGCCAGACTGCTTTCCTTCAGAGTTGGAGCTAACACGAAAACTAACAAAAGGCAGCAGACAAATGTATTACCTCCAGCTATGAAGACACTATAAAAGATCCACTGCTTGACATCTGTGTCCATAGGAAGTCCTTTGCTGCAGATGTCAGGCCTTCTTGGATCTTTGACAAGAGAGAAGACCTTTAAACTTGGCTGCCTCCTATGTCTTAAACGCATTTCCTGATGATTCTTGTCTCTGCAACAATTTACTGCTTTATTAAGTGGTGATAGCACCAATAAGTCAAGAAGCCCTTTGGTTTGGCATTCTCTGTTGAGAGATTGTCATGTGAAGCCTGCTAGTTTCTGCAGCCCTGGCAGAACAACTTTCAATACTGGGAAGGAGCAAAGAGAGCATTTACTTGTACAGAGGCAGGAGCAGGAATTCATCTCAGAGGGAATATTTGTTTTGTCTACACCACAGAGAAGAGCCATGCTGAAAAAGATGGCTTATGAGGTACAACTGAATTAATGATGAATTAAGTTTTCTTCAGTGACAGGCAAGAGCAAATGATAGTATTCCCATCTACATTTACAGACCAGGAATAGGTCTGGGGAACCATTCTGATGTCTGTGGCAAACAATGGGGAGAATTTCTCATCAGTGCCAACAAGAGCACTGAACTGGGGGTCCTCCTAGCCCATGCCATGCAGGTCACCTCAGACGACGCTAAACAAGAGGCCAGAGGATGGAGGAGCATGTCTTTGTCTCTCTGGTTTTTGAATGAAGAATGGGCTGAGCTTTACGACAGAAGAAATTGTTCCTATCCAAAAAAATTGTTCCTATCCATGCAAATGGTATGGAATAAGGGGTGGAATGTCCTGGTTTGAAGTAAAACTGAGCCAATTTTGTTCTGTAATTTTACATGTTAGGTAGGCCTCCTCTAACTCTCTGAGATT
>KZ505717.1:808986-829735 GCA_002844005.1 Limosa lapponica baueri
GAAGAGGACTCTGTCTGTTCATCTGCCTTTGATCCCGATCCGTGTGTTCCTGACTCCAGAGCTATTTCATTATTTTCTTACTTTTTATTTTAGTATTAATTCTTCATTAAAGTAGTTTAGTTCATTCTAAACTTCTAAATCTCCTTAACTCTTCCTCTCCTCTTCTTGGGGGGGGAAGGGCCATCTGTCGGTCCGGTTTCGGTGATTTCAGCTAAAACCACGACAGATTGGGGTCTGACTGGGTCTGACTAGGAAGGAGAGGCAGCAATGTAAGTTCACTCATCACACATCAAAGAGCTCACAAAAGAAACAGATAGTATAAAACTTTCCAACATTTGGAGATTTTCCATCAGAGCTCTAAACAACCACAAATTCAAATCCATAGGAAAACAGCCACACTAAATCTACAGCTTACAGAAGTGCTTTTCCCTTTTTCATCATACATTTCCGCTTTTAATCCCTGAATGTATTACAAAAATAAAAGACACGTAATATTCCCCTTTCTCCACTTTCCTTTCTTTCTCAACTCATAGTTTTTCAAAACTCACTCCAGGAATAAGTTTCCAAAAGGAAAAAGGGAGCATGAAGGTCTATAACTGATGCTTGCTAACTTTATCAGAATGTTTATGAAAGTAGACTTAGTAAAAAATAAGATTTTATTTACAGTGCATCTTTTTTTAGGATAGGAAAAAGGTAACGTTTCTAGGAGAAAAGGAAAATAAAAATACTTCACTTCCAAAACAAAATTATAGTGAAAAAATAAAACTAAAAGGTCAATATGAATTGTCTGAAGTGAAAATAATTGAAAATGTCTATGTTCTGACGTTTTAAGCAACAAAACTGAAATGTGGACCAAGAACTTGGTCATTAAATGAAGGCCTCATTTCCCATACAAATGCAGAAACATCCCTTATAGTATATTTCATGTGATAGGCTGCTCTTTTTACACATACGTTTATCAGTGACACTTGAAATATGTGACTGCAGCTTTCAATCCCTGAAGGCAGTTTGTTACAAGTGTGCATGTTGATAATGCTAACCTGTATTTATATCTTAATTTTCAGTGCCCAAAAGACACTAAGTCTTTCCCTATAAGCAACACTTAAATACAGTTATTGGTTGCTAGCAGCTGTTTTGCCATTAGCTTCTCTTGGGCCAAGAAGGCAGTGAAGATTTTAATTACACAGGTCATTTGTGGAAAGTCTTCCCAGAGTCCAGCAAGATACATCTTGCTTATTAGAAATTTCATGTTTTCACATATCTGAATTCCAGCCAGTTTCCACCACCCACCCCATCCCTCCTCCTATAAGGATAGCTTATTCACTTTTGGACCAAGGCAAGGACTGAGGTATTTAAATAATGGTGTATCTAATTCCTGTTTTTCTGCTCTTCTGTGTCATTTTTTCTCTCCCCCTCCCAGGAATAAGAATATCTATTTTCTTAAAGATAACCTCAGTTTTCTGAGACCAGCTAATCTGGGTAACTCAGTGAGTTTATTTTCTAGGAGATAACAAAGTGCAGAGTGCAAATGGAATTGCTTTAACAGCTAGCAGGACAGAATCTGCGTGAAATTTCCCCCACTGTCTCAGCTGTTCTCACTATATGCCAAATCACAGTTTCAGATGGTGAAATAGATTCATCTCTTCAGACTTTGATTTGGCTGATACAGAGCCCTGTCCTTCCCAAAAACAAAGAATCCTTCCATAGTCTTATAAAAATTCCAGAGAATATGGATTTACAGACTAAAACTGTACAAAGTTTCAGAAAAACAAGGTATATATCATTAAAAAAATTTTCCTGTGCCAGCCGGCATGGCTTCTGCCAAGAACATTTTTTTGGAAAAGCAGACAGTATGACCCATGGCTGCCACTCAGGAGTCTTCCGCTCTGATGTTGCACTGGCAGGAGAAAAAAAAAATAATAAAAATTTAAATTCCTGAGTGCCAACTATAAGATGTTCATCTGTACAACCTGGGTATACTTCAGCCTTACAGATTTTATTAAAACTATTCTTTTAGAAGACATCTTCTGGTAGCCTGCTGCAGTGCCGACTATCAGGTGATGCCCTGTATGTGCCTTTCTACTCACACGGCCTCATCCGCATCTCCTCTTCAGGATAACTTCAACACCCCAAACCACAGTTCCTTCCTGGGGTCTGAAACTCCAGATTAGTGATGGGCAACATTAATCCTCACCCCACAGAGTGATTACCTGACTTTCAGGAAGCCTGCAGGACAAAGCATGCTCTATCTTTGCCAGCTGGTGGAGGGTGGCTGGGAGTCAGAGAGCTCCCCTAGGCCAGGACCACACCGACCTCCTCCAGACCAGCGAGGAGGAGTGGTGTCCCAGGGGCATGCCTAGACCCAACTGAGCACCAGACAACAGTTGTAATTGCAGGTGGGTAGTGTGCACTCCCCAGCAGTATGTAATCTTTAGTTCAGGGAGTGCTTCCAGTGACTGTCTATGTAGATCCCACTGTCACAGGTTCAGACATGTGTCCCTTAAATGATGGGCATGTACCAGTTGCATGACAGCACATATGAACAGCCCACACCAAGCTCCAGCAAGTCTATGAAGTTTTGCTCAGCCCTGTGGAGCTCTCTACTGGCTATGAAGCATGTGAGTTTCACAGATATTCTAGGTTTTGGGTTGGGTTTGTTTTTTTTAATTTTTGCAGTGCCCACATGTTCACCAGCTCAATTTCAAGAAGATCATCACAGAACCCTCAAATAGCAGTGACTTTTAATTGCTACCTATCTATATTGAATTTGAACCGGTGACCCAGAGATGAAAGGAACCGTTCCTGATCCCATTACCCATCTCCTGAGTCCACTAGTCCCTGAAGAATGTGATTCATTAAATGAACTGCTCTTTTGCTGACTGTATTTTTCCAACGCCTCATAATGTACATGAAATTACAATATTTTTCCCATTCTCACTGCATGTATGTCAGACACTTACATATCTTCAGTTATTTCGCAAGCTAGCCTCATAGGAGTTGTGTAAATGGCATTATCCAAATTGCATCTCCCTGATTCATTATTTCCAATTTTATAAAATAGCTGACTTAGTGAAGACACTATCAAAGGGGTTTTTAAATAAACATGCTTAATCTTCTGGAGATTAAAAGAGATAGTATGGGTGACATATAATGATTATTTTACCCCAAAGCCATCAGAAATACAACGTACAAGAAAAACACATCAAACAAATAGGCACAATAGAAAGCATTTCAATGAGAAGATAATCACACTGCAGGATTTGCTTCAACTCACTGGCCTAAATATTGCCCTATATGAAAAATAAAATGAAAGAAGAATATTAAAAAAACAGATTTATACCCCACAGTCTGCTTAAAGAAAATGAACTGCAACTAATATCTAAACTCATTTATTTTTAAATTAATTCCTAGGTTTTAAATTTGTTCAATAGACAAAAATTAAAATAATTTAAGAAGCTAGTAAGAAAAAAGCAAGGTGATCTATTTGTAGCACGATACAAATTGTTATTGATAAGAGTAAAATGATTAGGCAATGTGTCTCCAACCAGATATCAAGAAAATTACACTGCCTGTCTGATTATCTCAATATTTTTCACAGAAAATATATGGTACATAGAAGAAACACATGGCCTGCAAGTGTGGAAATTCATGGGAAGCAGTGTAGATTCAGGTCTGTAGAAAAGGAATTAATTTAATAAATCATAAATCCTTCTGCTATTCATCCTGGCTGCAAAGGGTTGGCTGATGCAGAATAATGCCCAATTTTCATACACCGTGCTGGGCTATTAGATGTACAGATGCTATTAGGTTCTGTCCAGATCCTCTGTTGGTGTAACTGACATAAATCAACTGAAGTTAATTGAGCTATGCAGATTTACCCAGGTAGCTGGGAGAAAATCACATATTCATTTACAGCATGCCTGAGAAGCCCGGAGAAGGGTATTTTAGGGCATATTGTGTCCTTTGAAGTTAGGAACCTGATTAACTCTTTCTAGCAGATGCAGCCTCTTTGTGACTAATGGTTTTTCCTCTGACTAAATATTTGGGCTCGTACTCCATAGGGCCCAAGCTTTCTGCCAGATTTTCACTGAGAAAAGATCTCATTTCTACTGTGTAATTATTCTGTTAATTAAGTTTTCACACATTTCAGTCATGTGCACTGTGGCATTTCATCTGCCCTCAAATCATTCTACTGCTGCAAAGAGGCAAAGTAGGGAAAAAAATCAAAAATGGTAGGTGGATACAGGCTTTTGCTAAAAATTTTGGGTCACATCTCTTACCAGCTGATCATCCACAAGACCACCTGACTAGTGCATAGCCTAACTGGACAATAGCCAAAGCCAGTGGTCCAAACGAGCCACAGAGCATAAAAGGTACTTGAGAAGGGAAGAGCTTTGCTTGGCCCTCTAGAAGACTGGGCCAAAATCTACTCCCTCTCTTCCTCCCTCCCCAAGCATTTTGCTTTAATAAATTTTGCTAAGGTAGCTTCAAGGGAAGCATGTCTGTTCTCTTTCCTCCTCTAGAACTCCAAACTCAAACCCACTCCTCTGCTATTGTTTGCTTACCTGACATTACAATAAAAGCCTCACCTCAGGTAAGGAGCTGCTCCACAGATTTTTTTACTAGTTGCCACCTGTGAACAGTACATGCTGCATTCACACCAGCATCAGGAGAGGATGCTTGAAGCCAGGGACAAAAGATTTCTACTCTGTTTGACTTCTTTCAGCCCAGGTTGTATGACAAATGCATTTCGTATCAGGCAGTGGTCGGGCTCACAGCCGATGCTGGAAAGGCAGCAGTTACAGGGACCAATACAAGCTGGTCTAATGCCATCTGTTCAACAGGTCTTGGCTAGTTAAGATGCCAGATTCATCTCTGCTGGGCTCTGTAGTCAACCACACATACTGACACCAAGCGAGTGTTGGATTGGGGTCCCAAATATCCAGAATTCCATTTAGGAATCCAGAATGCATTTAGGTTTAAATACAGGGAAGACACAGAACCTCATCGCTTTTGAACATTACTTGTTTTAATTCCTGATACATCTAGAAAACATAAGGTTGTTCAGACTTGAAGAATGCTCCTTGCAAGTGATGGCTGCACTGTACTTAGAGTGTAACAGGTGTTTGATCTAATCAGGGCAGGTAATTCCTGATGTCTAGTGCCTCACTTTCCTAGATACCAGAGGAAATAGTTATATAAAGAAGATGAAGGAATCTGTCCCTTATGTTTAGTGTAAAAAATTAATTTTACTGTTGTTCTATAGCTGTATAGTAGCAACAATTCTTCTCAGAAGTAGTAAAATACATCAGATTCTTGTTGGCATGGAAAAAAAATGAAATACCAGTTGTTCGATATGCAAACACAACAGTCACATATTTGCATTGACATGAATGAGAAAGGTTTCACAGTCATTTCAATGGGAGCTTGGATGAAAGAAACAGATCTGAAGGTTTCTTCTACTGCTTTTTTTAACACTGCCTGCAAGGTACTTTTCTACCTTCTCTTTTTTTTCAGCTTATCAATATGTATTTGAGAGTTTTTTACTTTTATGTTTAACACATCTTTTTAAAAGGGAGCACGATCAGTTTCTAAGGATGCTACTTAGAGGTACAGTGGTACAAAAAGGCAGCCACAGACTGGGAGGAAAGCTTTCAAAAGCCCACAGGAAGTGACAGGGATGGAAAGCTGATCTTTCAGCTTTCCGATCCCTGGTAAAACTCACCTGGTGTATACTGTTGCCTTTCACAGGTGCCAGATAGTGTTCTGGCCTAGGATACCTCTCTATTACCTGTGCTGAAGACAAGCCCAACATTGTACAGTATTACTGTCACACATCAAAATGAGAACCCGGAGTTCTGCTTTTCCCTTCAGAAAGCACTTGATTTAATTTATCCCATCTTTTAATCAGGCACCACTTCTCTTTTGACTAAAGCTTAACCTAAGGGAAAATCTGAGTACAAGCTGAGGAGAAGAATCCTACCGGACTTTAGTCAAAGAAGAGTGGTTTTACCCTTGATTTGAGGCAAGAGGCGGTTTGATCTTGATAATACTGTGCTGTAACCTCCTCTCAAATTAGGACACTAAGAATTCTCCCACTTCTGTTTCTGAGGGTCTTTGGTAGGTGGGTTGGGTTTGGAATATGATTAGCAATCTGTACAAAAACATGAAGCTAGGAATAAAAGAGGCAATTAGGGTTACATTCAGGCAAGCATGTCACTCTAAAATAGTAAGAATTCAAATAATTATACAGTTCAAGGATAATACATACTAGTGTCTCCCTTGAGAATCTTCAGTTCATCTCCTGGTCCTTATTTCTAATTAATCCTTGAATCCTTTTGTAGGTTAATACAATTAACAATAGAGATAAAATCTCTGCAGTGTTTAGTCAATCGGATTTGCAGAATCTGCTTTTCTTTGCTATGACCAGCAGGGGTCTGAGGAAACCCTGCCGCCTTCTTAAACCTTACTTAATTCTAGCATCAGTCAATGACATGCGCACTCAAACACCTCCTTTTAACGCCACTGAGGGTATTAGAGAGGGAAAATCAGTTCAGTCCAATATTTCTTCGAAAGACACTACACAAACCAACATGTTTGCCCCCCTGCTTCCCCCCACTTGCTATCTTCTCCATTGTACTGTGACTATCCAAAATATTTTCTCTACAGAAATGTAAAGAGAGAAAGGTTCTGTTGGGTGAGACTGCATTTGGCATAAGACATTGCTTTCTCTTCTTGTCTCTTCTCACCCTTACTTTACTAGCCTGTTGCTGTTTCTAGCTTTTCCAGGTCTTTCCAGATGGTTGTGAATCAGAAGCAGATAGATGCTGCTCTCCCTGCCTCTGGCTTTTTCCTTAAATGTTCATTAGCTTTCTGAGCTTCATCATAGTTACACATGCAATTTAGATTTTCCTTTTAATCACTCACAAATATATAGTCAGGACCTGGTGTACTTTTCCTGATCATAAATGAACTGTATAGGCAATATTGACTCTGCCGCTCTCTTTCATCTATCCTTTTTTAGTGTCTTCTCCTTCCATGCTCATTAGGCTATCTAGTCCTTGGTTACTACACAAAGAATCTCACTGGGGAATCTCAAAGGGCAACACTAACTGGCAACAGGTGATCTAGTTTCCAATGTCCTATTGACCTCAGCACTACAACTGAGGTCAGCACTACAGTTTTGGCTTTCCACCCACTATTTGATGTTCAAAGTTTCTTCGATCATGTCCTTCTCCTCTAGATAACTGCTTGCAGGTAAGTGTTTACCTCTGTTGAATATCTCTCCATCAACAGAGACAGAAAGATAAGCATTGATGGAATACCTCTGCAAGACTTGTGTTTCTTGAAAAGAGGCTGGTACCCTGATCGCACCCTGCAGATGTCCTGGGAGTGCTCAAAGAGCCTGAAAGCATGCACTCAGCAGTAGATGTTATTATTTTCATTTTTTGCAGAATCTCAGAAGGTTTCCAAATGGATGCTTTTGTTTTGCAGGTCTGTGGAGAGTCCGTGTTTTTTGGGTGTTTCTTTGGTTTTTTTTTGTTTGAAATGAAAAAAACACAGTAAAATGTTCTTAGTGAAGAATTGGTTATGGAATATAAATACTGCAAATTGAGAAACAAAAGCAACATTTTTAAAGGGGTTTTGATTAAATCTTTATATCCTCTCTAGCCTCTATCACTGTGTGTCAATGCTTTCTGTGGTTCCTTCTTTCTCTATTTTCAAAAACATCTGTAGTGCGGTGAAGGACTTATGAGGTAAAAATCTTCATCTGTGTGGTTATACATTCAAAATGTGTGACTGCAGAGTTGAAGCCTGAAATGAAAGAGCTTATTAATAACATTTTTTATTCATACAGTGGTAAGAAAAGGCTTCATTTGTTCATCCCTTAATCGTCTTTTTCTTTTCAATTACCTTTTCTAAAAGGAAGTTTAATGTCATGTCTGGATTCCAGCAGGTCTCCAGTTAAAAAGAAAACAAGACAAAACACTTTCAACTTCGGGTAGGTTTTCCTGTGACTTTTTCCCCATCATTTTATCTATTTGTTAATAAAGCACCTCATATCTACTAACCTGAATTGAGAAAAGCTAATTTTTATTGGGGCCAACAGGACTCATGTCTCCTAGCCTTGTGCCAATCCCCAACACTGGCCTCATAATACCAGGACCTCCCCCCAGTCTAGGATCTCAAAGGGACCTTGCAACTGGGCTTACCAAACAGGATAAGCCACCCGTTGTGGTGTTCTCCTGGAGTCAGAGTCCTACTCTCAAGTGTGCAGCAGCTGCAGGGTTGTGCCACAGCTGGCCTCACTGCACCGTCCAAGTGGTGGTTGTGCAGCAGAAGGGCACACAGGAGCTTGGTATGAGATTGTGGGGCAGACTTGATCTTATTCTAGGGTGTCCTTCTCTGCCATTCTCTGTTGTGCTGCTCCTCCTCCTTCTACCTCTGCTCATGGTTTATACTCCTAAGTCCCAAACAGCCTTCCCTGTAGCATTCTCTGAGATCTCACATTCCCACAATGCTGATTGCTCTCCATCTTCTTCTGAGCCAGAGCAAAACTGTCCAGATTTTGTGAGGCTGTCACAATGAGATGAGGTCTTCTAAGCTGAGTGAAGCCTAAACTGAAATAGGAATGCAGCCTCCTACCACGATATCAAAGAAGAGTATCAAAGAAAGTAACACGTCCCACCTACACAAGTCTGCTTTCCAATCAGCCTGTGTGCAGGATTGCCCTATAGATATGGTTCAGAAGGATGTATAAAACTTTGCAGTGAGGTAGGTCATGCACTTCAGGACCCATTGAGAACATTTGGTGCTCCAAAATCTAAATTAAATTATCATCAAATCTTTCCATGATCCTTGGGCCTTGGCTGGTGTCAGAAAGGAGACTGGAGTAGAAAGAGAGGAACGCCTCCAGATAGTTTTGTACAGATGGTAAATGATCCTTAACCCATCATCTTAAACTGAACTTATAGCCCAGGGCAGAACTTTCTGGCTGTATACAAAGAAAAGCTTCTCCTTTAACTGTAACACTGGAGCAGATCATCAACATTAATGAATTTATCTTTGCAGTATTTATTGTCTAGCTTTACTGTTTGTATGGAAGTGACATTAATACCAGTTTACACACGTATTACAGAGGATCATCTATATTTCATCTCAGGGACAGTGTTTCTGGTAGTTGGGTTTGTTGAATGCTAATTGACACTAGCCCCCAGGACAAAACACTTCTTAAACAAACAAACAAACAAACAAAATGTAAATAATATGGTATCTGACTAGTGTAAGAGGAAATGGAACTATTTTTTAAAAATCAGAATTATTGTTATAAAATTATCAAACAGAAGTTTCTTAAGTGTACTTTCTGGAAAGCAAACATAAACGACACAAAAATAAGCAGCCAAAAACGTAAAAAGTCACAATTATTTGGGTGGTGCAGTAAACTTTCCAAAGACAATTTAACTTTCCCTTATCAAAGGACTGTAAATGATCTCCTGACTGACTGGGATCTGTCAAGATACTTTTGAGGAACTCTGCACTAGGAAAATAAATGCTTTTTCGCTCTGCGAAGTATATTATTTCCTGATTCCTACATAACAACTGGAACAATAATCCATTTAGAGAAGAGCCGTATGCAGTCACATGTTTTCAGTGCATCTCAGCATCTTGCTGCTCTCCAGCCAAAGTGCAACTTCGTACACTTGGCCAAGGTTGCACTTTCTCACCTCTCCCACAAATCTGGTTCATCAGGCATTAAAATGTCTTGAGGGTCAGCATGACGGGGGAGAAAAAAGGGGCAGAAAACCAGCTTATTTGGGATGGGTTATTCTGTTTCCTCTTTGGTTATGCTTTGTGAGGTTGCTAAGAAGGTCTGTTACGGTAGAGCTTTTGATAACTGCTTCCTTTACAGAGACAGTCTAGCTTTTCTTGGCTATGGACTCTGCAGTAGAGTTGGCGCTCTGAAGTAGGGAAATGAGTGCTTAAGCAGCTGTTTTTATGGCTCTGTAATTCTATCTCACTTTTTTTTCTGTGATTTTTCTGAAGTCTGATACTTTAACAAGTAACCCACCTCCTCCTTGCAAGTCAGAAAGCTATTATTTTTTAACAAAGCCAGCTGATTGCTGCCAGCCTTCTATTTAGCGGCTATTTCAAGTAATTATCACAGTCAACTGCTATTGATAGCTTGTAACATTGTGTGTAAAGAAAGATATAGCTGTACATTGAGCAGGTCTGTGTCACTGCATACTCTCTCTGCAATTTTACTTAATCCTCCCAGTACAGTGTGCTGTAGGAAGCCCAGATTTAACCTTATGTTCTAATTCAGATCTGAAATACCCAGGAGAAGAAAGAATACCCTCCCTGACATCAAGCCATGGGCTAGGCTGAGCTAGCCCACCTTGACCCTGTCCTTTTGTATACAGACAAGGCAGGCAAACACGAGGATGGCAATGCCGCAGAAAGGGGTGGCATTGTCCCTTGCCTCGGTTGCTCATTTCCAACCTTTCCCATGTGTTGGCACAAGTGCTTAACATGCCACATAGAAACATGGATCAATGAATGAATCTGGTTAAAAACTGCTCCAATATAAAGAGAAAAAAAGCCTAGTTTTAACCTGGATAGGTTTTCTCACTTTACCTTCAAGATGGCCACATTGGGGAAAATTTCACCCAGACTATTGTTAATGAGCACTGGTTGAACAGAATAATTGATGCATACATAATTTTTATGCTTAAAAGTACCTTTTCATTTTGGCAACAAGCTTGTTTGAGTACTGTTTATAAGAGATCTGGTCTTGTGGTTAAGTGCCAGCAGGAATGAAAACTAAACCTTTAGAGTAAAAATTGCCTAAAGAAGCCAATCAGAGCATGGTATTATCATAAAAAAATCCCTGCACCTTCTTGTTTCCTGACATTGGGTGTCATTGGAGTTCTGTGTTCTTTTTGCTTTGAGGAAGCAGAGATAAATGACACTGAAACACTAAATTAATTGCTTTGCAGTCAACAGTTCCTCTGCCAGACGTATTGGATTACTCGTTAGCTGACCATCATTTCTAAAAGACTTTGCTTTCTAAATTATGTTCAATTAATTGCAATTGTCCTCAATTTGAACCTAAGACCCCTCTCCTCAAGACATTATCCACTAAATGAAAAGAAGTTTTGACGCTAATCTCCCTGCTTTTCTTTTTTTTTTTTTTTTTTTTTTTTTTTTTTATGCAGTAGTTCTGCATAAAAAGTGTGTCCTCCAAGCAAAAGTATGTCATTATACTAATCTCAGACACAAAAATCTGAATCTATATTGAATGGGCAGGTAAGATTAGTGTGTCTCATCACCACACACAAACCCTTCTGCAACTGTGTTTCACACTTGGGCAGTTAAAATGGCAACCTTTTTGACAGGGAGAGAAAACAGTTTAAATACCAATCAAAGCATTTGACATAATTAACATAGTTTGAACATCTTGGCAAGATCATTAAAAATGGAATTAGCTGTTGAGTGATAGCACAAATGTGGCACTCTAAAGGGCTTCACGTTTCTCGAGCTTATCTCATGCTCCGCTGAAACTCATTAATGTATCTATACTGAAAGCTGTGATTTTAGAGAAACTGAAATTAAGATTTTGCATGCCTATTTACATGCAGATTATTGCAAAGAAATTGAATTACCAGTGATTCCAAGAAATTCAGTTTGGCCAGGTGTTCATGTGCAAGTTAAGTAACTATACCTTTGGTGTGGTCTGTACAAAACCAAGGCAGTTTTATATCAGAGATTTTCCAGACAACTCAGATTATTATCTCTAACCCCAGGGTAAGGATTAAGAACATGTAATAGACCTTGGTGACTAGAAATCAGGCACAACAATATTTACATCTTAAATGCCAGATTCGCACAACCTGTCTGTATAGGGGTCTAGAAACTTCAGACTAAACAAAATGGGATCGTCTCTTGTGGCACTACGCACCAGCAGCAAAGACAGACATGCCGTTTGGAGACTGTTCCTGAAGCACAGCCTATAGTTTTCTTCCTCAAAACCCATTCAGGACTCACAAAGAATCACAGAATCACAGAATTGTAGGGGTTGGAAGGAACCTTTGGAGATCATATAGTCTAACCCCCATACCAAAGCAGGTTCACCTGGAGCAAGTTGGACAGGAACACATCCAGGCAGGTTTTGAATATCTCCAGAGAAGGAGACTCCACAGCCTCTCTGGGCAGCCTGTTCCAGTGCTCTGTACCATCAAAGTAAATAGGGTTTTTCTTTGTGTTGTGATAGAACTTCCTGTGTTCCGGTTTGTATCCATTGCACCTTGTGCTGTCACCAGTCACCACTGAGAAGAGCCTGACCCCATCCTCTTGACACCTGCCCTTTTGATATTTATAAGCATTGATGAGGTCCTCTCTCAGTCTTCTCTTCTCCAGGCTAAACAGACCCAGGTCTTTCAGCCTTTCCTCATAAGAGAGGTGCTCCATTCCTTTGATTGTCTTTATAGCCCTTTGCTGGACTCTCTCCAGTAGCTCCCTGTCCTTGACTGAGGGCCCAAAACTGGACACAGTACTCCAGATGTGGCCTCACCAGGGCAGAGTAGAGGGGGAGGATGACCTCCCTTGACCTGCTGGCCATGCTTTTTTTAATGCACCCCAGGAGACCATTGACCTTCTCTGCTGCAAGGGCACATTGCTGACTCATGTCCAACTTGTCCCTCTCTGCAGAGCTGCTCTCTAGCAGGTCAGCACCCAACCTATACTGGTGCATGGGGTTATTCCTCCCTAAGTGCAGGACCCCACAATTGCCCTTGTTGAACTTCATTAAGTTCCTCTCTGCCCAACTCGCCAGCCTGTCCAGGTCTCATTGTAGAGCAACACAACCTTCTGGTGTATCAGCCACCCCTTCCAGTTTTGTATCATCGGCAAACTTGCTGAGGGTACGCTCTGTCCCCTCATGCAGGTCACTGATGAATATATTGAACAAGACCAGACCCAGTACTGACCCCTGGGGAACACCACTAGTTACAGTCCTCCAGCTGGACACTGATCACAACCATCTGAGCTTTGCCATTTAGCCAGTTCTCAATCCAACTCACTGTCCGCTCAAGACTGTCTTTCTTTCCTTTAAAGGCCTGGTAAAAGGAAAAATATGAATTAGGTAACAGTGGTGGTGATGATAGTGACATATATTATTAACTTTACATTTAATACAAAATACAGAAACATCCTATAGGGTAAGCATTGGTACCCCAAGTTTCTCCCCTTTTACTGTTGTTCCCTGTTTCTCACCTCTAGCATTACGATTCTCTTTTTCATGCCTTTCTCCCCACCTCTCTTTCAGTCCCATTAAGTTTTCTTGATTTCTCCTTTTCACAGTAAAAAATACTTCAACATGACAGGTGGAAAGTACCTCTGACTCCCATGTGGTATTTAGGACACCTTCCTTAGAGGTGGCAAATGTAGTTTTGAATCTCTTCTGATTGAGGAATGAGTCAAAGCCAGTTTCCCAATTCCACCTGTGAGACGCTGCCTTCTCACCTTTGAAATTAAGCTGTATTTTGCATTTTGGGTAAGCCCAATACTCCTGGTATATGCTAGATTAGTTATGAGAATGTCTATCGGTCAGAGCCACTGAGGATGCTGAGGGGAAACTTTCTCCATAGATATCCCTGTTTTCCTTCAGCCTCTCAGAGACCTTTCCATACCAAGGATCACACAATGCTGCTGCCCTTCAACAAAACCTCATGAATCATTTTTAATTAACACTGTACACAGTGGAGCAAAAGTAATCTGTAAGGATAGGGAACCCATTGCCAAAGGTAATAATGAGAGGCAGCTTTTTTTCTGAGTGGTTTACAACCAAATGGCAGTAGAAATGAAGTGGTATTGCCTGTTGCCTTTCACAGGCAACAGGGGCAATACGGCGACATGCATAGATGAAATAACTTCAGTACAGTCACACAGGGAGTATAAGACAAAACTGGAAAATGAAGCCAGTGTTGAAGTCCCTGGCGGTGCCTTAAACCCTAACCCTTGCCTTATCTGTTGGGCAGACCTTTCTGAGCCACAGAAAATCTTCCTCTAATTTTTCTGAGGCAAAGTGTGTAAAAAAACAGGGTAGACACAGAGCGATCCTGCCTCTAGAATCCCCTCCCAGTTTCAGGCATAGTTGTGGTGCCAAAAGAATGGCCCAAAGTATGAACAGCAATCCAGGATACAAATTCTGGTCTCTCCCTATTTAAGGAGTAGGAAAGTTAGTCCAGACTAAACTTCACCTAACTAAGATGGCCCAGTCTGGGTGGCTGGTGCACTGAGGGGGATGCAGCGTACTCAGTTCTGCCCATGCTCTATCCCATCCTCTGTGTGCACCTGGGAAAGGACATGAAGTAGTGGCCCTGTGAGCCTCTCTCTCCTCTGCTTTGTCACTTGCCATGCCAATAGTAATAATTCCACTGGAAATGCTACTTGCCATACGACACCTTTCTCTTCTTTCCCTTGTGCTTCAGTTTTCCCAGTTCTCAGAATGATGGTGATATATATGAAATTATATAAACTTTGTAATCTCTAACAAGAATTTACACATACACACGTATATATGTTCTTAATATCAAAGTGTTTTATTTATTCTATTTCTTATTTCATTGTCACCCTACAGATTTCTAAATCTATTCTCAAATATTTTTTTACTAGGTCTCTGAACATCCCCTTAAATTCAAATGTCAGTGTATTTGTCCAGGCCTACTTGCAGAACCAGCCAGCTGAGAAATGGAGCATGAATTCATTAGCAAATCATGCCCACCAGAACTGACCTTACAACCTGCATGAATCAAAAAGAAAGAATTAGCTTGGCTGACTTCGTCTGTGGAAAAAAAGGAGGCTAACCAGCACAGTCAAGGAGGGCAAGATTCACAAAGAACAAAATGTTATTATCAATCTTGTAGCATCAAATCAAAAACAATGGAAAGAAAGAATATAGAAATAAGTCTCTGAGACTATGCCAGTAAATGTGACAGTTGCTCACTAGCTTTTAAAAAACATAGCACAGGTAGCCTTTATCAGTGTGGAACTAGAGAGTCACATAATGACAGCCCACGCATTTTCACTCTAGGGAAGAAAGCATTTTACAGCATAGAAGAAATTGCTGTAGTGACCCAGGGGAGCTGCCAGTGTTTCTTGGATGAGGACAATTAACCAAAACAATATTGTTAATTTTGCCACAGGTTTTAAATGATCTAGAAAGCAGAATACACACTTTGTCTTAATAGACTCAACTTAGGCTCCACAACAGAAGGGAATTTCAGTAAAACCTTGCAGCAGCCAGGGCTGTGAATGAGAAACTGATTCACCTGCAGGAATAGATATGCACGGATCTTAACAGCGCTGTTGAACTCCTGTTAGCTGGGTTCAGAAGGGAACAGCCTGGACCAGCCCTGACCAGCACTGCGACTGCCCTGGCCAGCACCTCTGTCACCGCTCGAATAGCAGAGACCCGGCAACAGCAGTTATCACCTGCACACAGTGCCTTTCCTCCCTGGAAGGGTCTCCTGACAAACATATCTGCATCACAACAGGCAAACAGGCATTGCCCTAAGCAAATATTGGCTCTGCACCACAGATAAAGAAGCAGAGGTCCATGCCCTGTCCCTGCTTACACAACAAGCCACTGGTACAACCACTCTTCAACTGCAGTCCCTGCTTAATCTTGATTCCCACACAGCTGCACTTACAATGATCTGAGAAATAAGCAGCTTTGTGAGCCCCTCAGCCTCAGAAGTGGTGAAGCAGGAGAACAACCCATGGCTGCCTGCAGTGAAAAGGCTCATACCATTCAGGCTGGTGGCACTCCAACTTCTGCTGTAGTGGCTGAGGTATGCACACATCCTAGCTGGTTATAATGCTAGTGTTTTAGGCAAATAACTTGTGCCATGGAATTGCTGCCTGCCACTGCCGAGTGACAGTGGAGGACAAGGCTGTGATGGATGCACAGACCCCATGTGAGGGCATGCCAGACAGCCTGCACACTGCAGAGATACAGCAGCAAAACACCACTTGCAGAGAGCCTTTTTTCTTTGTCAGGAGCATTTCTTCTTTTCTCCTTTTTAACTAGATGACAGGGACCAATTAAAGTAATGAGCCTCACAAAGTATTTCCCTTGGCTAACAGCAGCCTGTATTAATGTTTGCAGAAGTGCAGCATTTGGGCCATAAGCTTTCTTGTTAGATGTTAATACTTTGCAAGATGCTTTAACATCCTGTGAAGTTCTCCATCTATTATACTGGTGCCTTTATCAGGTCTAACAACTCCTCTCCTGTCTCCCATGGGTGATTGTATCCCAGTGCCCCTGTGGACGTGAGCATCCACGCAACAGAGATGTGACCGACCAAGGCCCAGATTCTCCTAGAAAGCCACAGAGGTATAAATCCCAGCCAGGCAGTTTCTCTTGTGTGAACAAAGCCTAATTTTGCAATTGTCTCATTTAATGTTTTTTTTTTTTTGGGGGGGGGGGGAGTGGTTTTGTGGGCAAGGCTTAAGCTAAAACCTATAATCCCTTCGAGTTTGACCTTTTTCAACGTGCTAAATCAGTTTTGGAAAGAAAGCCACAGGTTTAATTTTTTGAGATAGCTTGTTTTCATAACTGTTGTAATAAATGTCTATGAAGAAAATTTCTCTGTTGAACTTGACAAGCTTCTGCTTACAGAAGAAAAAAAAAAGGTAACTATTGACTTTGGCTTGGATTCTTCCAGCTTGTTCTAATTACCACTCTTATTATATTCTTGTAAAATGCCAGACTTTCAAATGTGTTGTAAATGCAAACAGTGAAAAGAAATTAAACGTGGAGATAGCGCCAAAAAAAAACCAAAGAGAGTTTATTAACTTCTTCAATTCCTGTTTCAGTGCTTGATCAAGCAGGTGCTGTGTCACAGTGGATGCAGACCTGCATCAGATCTGAATCTACTTGCCTTCCAAATCAGGGCCTTTCCAGACCTGTGGCTGCCCTTCATGTGTGTTGTGGAAACTAAAACTAAGGCACTGTTCCACATTCTAGACTCGATTTTCATAAATTGTGGGCAACTTTTTCAAATTTTTGTGCCCAATGTTAAACCCTTGGGGTGATAAATGAGCATCGCTGAGATTGGAGGACTGTAACAGAATAGCTATCTCAGGCTCCGATTGTAGACTTGTGCTATAACTTTCCTGTACTATTTGGGCCTTACTGCTATTATTGTACTGGGCCTTACAATGTATTCTGGTTGGCATCACTGCCAGTGAAAACTGCCTGGACATCTTGGCGGGAAGTCAGTACAATAATGACCCAAGGCTCCTCTTCTACCACCAGTTCTTGTTTGAGGACCACACGAGAACCAGGATGGACAAAGGAGGAGATGTACAAGAGGAGCACTGCATTTTGGTGGAAGGAGAGGACAGAGCACTTTAAGCATAGTTCAGCACCATGTGCAAGAAAATCAAGCTAAAGAGAAAAGAGCCAAGAGCTCAGCATACCCTCAATCATGGGCACGCCTGCAAACTTTCAAAAGGGTTAAGATCAGACTTTTGTTCTTTTGACGAGGTTTGTAGCTTGTGCTATATTTCAACAGCAAAACCTCCAGATTCAAGATACTTCTTTAGAACAGGAACTATAATTTCTCTTTGAAAGAAAACAGTTGACTGAAATCAGGATTCCGACTCTAAGGATGCAAAAGCAATGTGAACAAGGCTACATCATTTTGGCAAATCCAAGAGCTGTACCAATCACTCCAGCTTTTCATCTTACCTCAAGGTGCATAAATATTCATCTGTTCATCATCATCATACTTTCCTTGTTTCACTACTCCTCCATTTCAGACAGAGATTGCCAAGCACTTGGAGAGATTGCTGTTGGTAAAATATTACACTGGAATGGTCCCCAGTCCTCCTCCACCTTGGAAAAGAAGGGACTTAGGACTCATATAGGAAGTGCTCAGCGCTTGATCAAATAGATCAATGGGAAATCAGTAACAACATCCAAACTGGAGAACTGGAGTCCTAGCAAGCCAGACGACCTTCACATCTGAAAATGACATGTCAATATCACAGTGAAATGTTGCATTTATGTATCACTTCACCTCCAAAGATGCCAGACCATATGAAGTTATTTATCTGTACCAGGTCATCTTGGCATTATTATCCCTGTTTTAAAGATGAAGATATTTACCAAGATCCTGGACCTGTAAAGGGTTGCCCAGATAACACTACCCTTATACCAATGGCAAGAGTGCATGTCACTTTGCAGAGTAACGCCCTAACTGATCCTGCCAAAGACACAGAGGACAGGGCCTAGAATACAAATTTTAACTCCAGAACGCAGCGATTAGACATGTCCTTAAACTTGAGCATGTGCTTTTCTATTCCTGGAACAGAGTACAAGGCTCCTGATTACCAGTCTTTTGCTCAAAGCATTATTCTTGTCATTAAGAATAATGTTAAAAACTTGAAGGAAATAGTGCTTTCAGATCAATCTAGAGGGCAATATCATCTTGGATTCTGCTGTTGCTATTGAAGTCAGTGAGAGTTTTGGCATTCGTTTCAATATGATAAAGATCAAGCTTTTAATGCACTCACTAACTTTTAATTGACCAAGGTTGAAGAATTAGGCTATTGTTTGCTTTGCACTCACTTGAGATTTTTTGCAAAACAATGCCTTCCATGTTACTTTAGTGACTGCCAGGTGTTCTGAACAGTCTGTGCTTTTCCATCTTAAAGCTAAATATAATGCCAATTACAAAAAACCTCTCCAAAGACATTGGCCAGGTTTGAAATTCCTTTTAACAGTCATTTGGTAAGAGTTGCAAGTTGCTGACAACACTCTGAAACCAGCTATAGGCAATGATTGCTTTTATTGAAGAAAATAAAAGACCACAATTATATTAAATTGCATTCTCTTACACTTGGAACTTGAAATTGGAACTGTGGCGAAAGGAACAGATAGTGCACAGTTGCTAATGTAATATACACTAATACTTGAAATTAAAAGCCACAAATTGCACCAGTCGTCTTTACTTACATAAGTAACTATTGGTCACTTAATCATTTGTTAATGATCATACCAAGCTAAGACAACTACATGGCAAACTATATTACTGCCATGGACCTGTCCAAATCCCAATTTAGGTAAGCTAATGATATTCCACCAAGTTAAATTCCCCCTGTGTTTTGATCTTACGTAGTGTTTTCTTCACTCCAGTTTATATGCTGTTATGGCATGTTGCTAAGCATTATTAAATACCTTGAGAAGCTGTCCTCACTTTGTCCTAGCAGGTGAGATCCTCCTTAGTGCAAGATAACACCACACTGCTGCTATCTAGGGAGCTAAACTGAGTAGCTTCAGGCTAAAAATTTGACCCACTGGGATTAGATACTCAAAAAACTTTATTGGTATAATGTAATAGCAAGGAGAGTAAACAAATGACAAAAAAAACCAAACAAACCATGTTTTCATAGTAACTCTTGCTGAACCTCACTGCAAAGCAGATGCATTTCTGACATGTTTAGGAAGATAAGCATTAAGATCCTGATTGTAATGCCAGTGTTTCGGATCTAGTCATGCTAATCATACAAGAAACCAGAACTTTAGTAGTAACTTGCTGGAGAGACCTTTTGCAAACAAAAATTATATACATGATACATATTTGAGCTGAAGGATGCAGCAATTTTGAAGCAAGACTTCACAACTCTGCAGGACATGGAGCGCTCTCCACACAACCTGAGGGGATGCTAAAGGCAGTGATCACATGCAGGTATATTCTAGACTCGAGCATCATGAAACAGTTTACAGGAGCTTTTTTTTTTCAAGTAAATCATTGTTCCACAATCCAGTCTAAACTTTTCCACAACCTGTGTATCTATATACACACACACTTGTATGCACTGGTTAGAAAATTAAGCCCCAGACCTACCATGTTTTTCCTATAGCACTGCAGAAGACATTACATGACCATTGTATATGGTATGAGGCCTGCCTTTTCTGATTATATTTTATATATAAGTTGCCTAGAGCAGTGCAGTACTAGTTCAATAGCATGTGATAAAAATTACATTAGTCCCAGGATTTACATATAAGTTACCCTCCCTTGTTCAATCTTAAGCAAATTATTTGAGGGAGCCCAGACATTGGGAAAAGATCTATGTGGTTTATTCATACATCCCAAGACAAAAAGAGGAGAGAAACAATGGGAAGGAATTGTTTTGGAAGGAATTTTTTGAGCCAAGGTGGGCTGGAGCCAGACAAGGACAGACAAGAATACCCATAGTGACTTCAAATCCTGACTAAGTGCCTTGGGGAACTTTTGTACCTTGATGAGCAGCATGCGTTTTAGAAGGCTTTGCGTTTGTTGTTTGTCTTGTTCAAGATCCCTTTGGATTCTGGTGGCTGTGGTTTTATTAAAAACTACCCCTATTGTTGTGAGGGCTCCTGAGCTGATGGCCTCAGGTTGAATGCATGCCTTTACAAGTGGCTTGAAATCACTCACTGTCACACTGACTCTTCTGTTTCATTTTCTGCTTACCGAGCACAGAGCGGAGATGGATGCTTTCACTGGGTCTGTCACCTGCAAAGCCTTGGAGGGAGTGCCCAGAAATAAACATGGTGATATTTCTTTCTGCCCTAGTGATCCCAGTGGAAGTCAACTTTTTCCTAATCCTCCTAGAATATTCTGTGGTTAAAGGAAAGAGATCACCTTGCCTATCTTTTTGCACATTAACCCCACGTGCATGCTTTCTGTCAACCCCC